>JASAOM010001051.1:0-46483 GCA_030849085.1 Borovskyia barvae
GGGCGGCAAGCAGGGAGGACGGTGAATTCAGCGTTGGAAGGGGGGGTGGTAGCAGGTTTTGGATCGGCGGGGACGGAAGGGAAAAGGAAAGGAAGGTGGTGCACGAGTATGATTTGGAAGAGGGTGGTTGGGAGCGTTCGTGGATTCGAAGTACAAAGGAAGGCATGGTGGGAAGGTCTCGCCCATCAAAGGGACGGTGCAGCACAGAAAAGTAAAAGTGAGAGTTGCACGCAGGAGCAGAGTGCGTAGGAGAGGACATGGTGGATCGGTTGGGTGGTACCGGATTTCTCATCGAAGGAACACAGGGAGGTCAGATATTGCCCGATAAAATAGACCAATCCGTTGTGACGCGATGGCGATCACGCTGAGGCGGATGAAGTATTGCCACCCCTCTCTACATGTAGATCTGCTGCGTGGGTGGTGGGTCTTTTTCTGCGGTTGAGTACTTGAAGTAAAAGGAAGGGAGGAAGATTTGGGGAAGGGGGGTATCTGCACGACAACACTGAGAAAAATGGAGAGGGTCAGGGGCTCAAAAGTACCGGGCTGCAACGAGAAAAGAAAAAGGTCATCGCTGTGTGTCCTGTGTACGTGATCCCTCTTCTTTTCGGTGTGTTAGAGGCAGGAAAGGGAGCGGAGAGAGGGGAACGAAGCGGACAGAGGCGTCGACAGTTAGGGAAGGATGGTGAACGGGATCCCCCCACCACATACCGACATTAAACTGCGACGAGGGCTCTTCCTTACTCTCCTCGCGTTCACGGGTCGTGCACGAGAGGAAGGCGAAGGAAAGAAAAAAGAAGAGGGGGCAGAACAGGTAAAGTGTTTGCTCGTAGTCAAAACACGCACGCTAACGCAGTGCTGCGCTTTCCACCCCTAAATCCCTGCCCTCTTCCTCTCCTACTCCCCCCCCCCGCCCCTCTCTCTTTATTCTCTCTCTCTCTATATATATATACATTGAGAGAGAGCGAGAGAGATGAGTAACAAGAATATGTAAGGGAAATGCGTACTGGGTAGCATCTTGATTGCTCTCTTTTACAGCAGAGGAATATTATATATATATATATATATATATATACCTCTGTATCGTTGTATCTTCTCACCACCACCACCAACACCACCCTCGTGCGCTACCCAGCCATCTCTGTTACTTTTTTTCTGTTTCTTCATTTCCTCGTGAGTCCTTCGCTGGTTGATCGAGTACGATGAGCCATACCACGCAAGATGTGGCTCGCATACAGGTTCCTGCGCGCAAAAAGGTCGGTCAGGAGCAAAGACCATCTGGTAGTGGGTACTCTAAGAGGGAACCACGCCAAGCGTACCTGTCTTCCTCTCTCCCTCTCTCTTGCTCTTCCCCTCCTCTTTCTCCGCTCGCGGCGCTGATCCGAGAAAAAGTGGAGCGAGGGGTGAAGGGAAATGTGGCAAGGGAATGAGACTGGAGAAATAAAAATGGAACAGGGCCACGAGAAGACTCGAAGGACTCACAGAAATATTGCAAAATCCCATCATCCGCAGCTCTCTCTTCGCGCTGATTTTCGAAAGTGTCGAGTAATAACAAATTTTGTACTGCATGTGGAAGGTTAAAGATGTGGCCTAACGTAATGGCTCCTCGAGAAAGCTGTTAGGGTTCCGTTGCTGAGGGGCCCAGCCGTCTTCAACTCGGTCGATCCCATTCCTCTCAGCACCACGGGCCACGCTGTTGTCAAAGACACGCCAAAATTTTAACCGCTCATCCTCCTGCGCAGCACAAATGGTTTCCTTATCGGGGGCAAGGGTGGGGCAGCTCAAAGAAGCAGTACAGAACGGCGCCGTGAAGGTGCTAAGGAGATGGAGGTTGGCGGTCTTACGCAGCTGCAACTGCCCATTCTTCTTGTGCGATGTCACCAGCTCCCCATTGGGACCGTGACACACCAAGCCTGAAATAGGAAACTGGGTGTTGACGGCGCGGGTCACGTACTGAGCGAGATGCTCCTGGCTGCACCCAGTGGCAACGCTCTCTTCGTCCACCGTGTTATCCATCTCGATGGTACGCTTCGGGGCGTGGGTATCGAGGAGACACAGTACGCCGTCCTCCCCTCCCGTGAAGAGTCGACTGCGCTTCTGTGGGTCCCAGCGGACGACGTTGACACTGCCGTGGTGCACACCGTCAAAGGCGTACTTTGGCACGGAGGCCCGTCGTGCGTCCCAGACGCGTACTGCTCCATCACTGCCACCGGTTGCGAGGTAGTACGGCTCCGCTGCGTTGTAGTGTAAACTCGTAACGGCACCCGAGTGGCCTTCGAAGGTGGCAACAAGCGCATCTTTCGCTCGAAGGTCGTAGACGCAGGTCGTTCCCTGTGGGCCTCCCGAGGCCACCGCCATGATGGGCCCTTTCACGGTGATGCCGGTCGCCTCTAAACCGGAGGGGAGCCGTACCGTGCGCAGAAAGTCGGATCGACCACAATCGTATATGGCGGTCAGCCCATCCTGTACGCTCATCGCCACACAGGTGCACTTCTGCAGCCACTGCACGCACCGAATACGCATCTCAGCATCGAGCGTCACCACCTTCGATGCCTGGGCGGTGTCTCCGTTCCACATGTAGAGCGATTGGCCCAGCCCAATCATGATGAAGTTGTTCGCGCCCCAGTCCAACAGTTGCGTGGCGTTCACCGGCAACTCCGGTGCATCGAGGACACGATTGGGTGTCGTGTGAAATACTCTTGTAACACCGGCAGTGCGACCGGTACCACCGCCTGAAGTATAGATGGTACGCGAGCGCGCGTTCGGCATTGCCGAAGCCAGCACGGTGATCGCTGGTGTTCTCGAAGGGCCTTTCGTAGTCAGCGTTGTGAATCGTAGAGAAGCGCTTTGGGTTGTGCTTGCCGTGCACGGAGACCGCAGCGCCGCTTCTGTGTCTTTCGTGTTCGCGAACCGCAATATTTCCCCTCCAAGACCGCGGCGAGAAGCGCTATCGGCTGCAGCGCGCCGATTTCTTTCAGGTTCATCACTGCCGTAACGCTCCGCCCCGACGTTAGCGTCTGATACCGTCACGCTCGGAACGCATCTGCCTCCATTGGAGTGCGGCGTGTCGGCCAGGGTGCTGTACGACATCGTATCTCGGCCATTCAGCCTCCCTCCAGCCCCCGTCGTGCAAGTACGGTTCGTGCCGATGAGGTGATCCGCCAAAACGTCGTTGTAGAGTGACGTCATGTAAGACGAGTCGTCCGACACGATGGAATCAGAAAAACTTGTGTACGCACTAGAGGATGGCGTCAGCGTCGTTGCCGCCGCCGTAATGGTGGTACCTGTTGCTGCAATCGCGTGGCCGTGAGTGCCACTCATAGCTGCGGCTCCATTGTAGCCTCCTGTGATGGCGTGGCGATTCGCAGCCGCGCGAAGATGTACTCCGCCGGCACCACTGTGCGTCCGGGGCGAAGGCGCCCCTCCCTGCGGCAGGCATGGGGAAGAGCTTGTCAGATTAAAAGAAGAAACCGACATGTCGATGCCGACACGTTGCGGAATATGCCTCGAGAGCCGCTGCGGTGCGCTGCGTCGCCCTTCCTCCTCTTCATCTTCTTTGTCATGGCTTGGGGTGCGAGGAGGTCGATGCGTTGCACCTATCTCATTCGAAAGTCTTCCGTGCGTGGAGTCGCGCCAACCAGCACGATACCGTTGACTCTCAAGAAACTCGTCTGCTTTGGAGAACTTTGTTTCCCGCGAAAAGCCGGACGGCCGACCAGTGCTTTCGGGGGATTCAGACGTGCGATCCAGGGCCCACTGCTGCATCATGAGAGCTCTGTTCGGAAATTCTTCGAGCAAAGAGGTTTTCCTTTCCTTTTCATCCAAGGCACCTGAGGCGTTCACCAAAGGCGAGGGAGATGAGGAGTTGGGTGAGGTATGCGGCGAGGGGTGGGGGTCAGGGGAAAGGGGGCAAGTGAAAGAGAGAGGGAAACTGGGGGGGGGGGGGCACGCAAAATGATGACTCAAAGCGCTGCTGTACAATCGAAATGCCCTCCTTCTTCTTCCCCCGTTTCTCAGAAATAACAAAAAGAGAACCGAGAAAAATATCTAAGGAAAACAAGACCGTAGCAAGGGTTCCGCACAACTCCGATGTACAAAAGTCGACGACGCACAAGAAAAAGATGCGAACGAAGGACAAAAGGAAGGCAGAATGCGGTCAGTCGGAAGCAAATGAAAAGGTGCTGCCTACTCAAGAGAAGTGTCCTGCACCGTCACCAACCTCCCCACCCCCACACAGCTACCCCAGACCCCTTTCAACGTGCGTCTCCTGCTTCAGTGAAAATACGCGCAAAACAGCAACAACAAGCGCAACGGCAGTACCGACCAAACCAAAAAAAAATTGTACGTGAAGGGGAGGATAAAACAAAAACGATCTGTGGAACACACACAACAGTCCGCACGTGCGGTAGAAGAGGAGAGAGATACAAGAGGAGGGTGAACGTACACGCCCGACGTAGACGTACCAGGACGAAAGGAAGAAAGAAAGAGGGGAAAAATCTCAGAAACGGCAACGGCAAGACGCCTCAGCGAAGCAGGGACGAGTGGCCCCTCCCTCTCTTTTCGCGCTGCAACGGTGAGGGGAGGAAAGGGAAAAGGGAGGGTGGAGACTTGGATGCCAATCTGTAAATTATAGTGCAAGGGGGGGGGAGGGGGGGGGGCGAGCTGCCGAAGGATGGTGAACGAGGTGAGAGAGTAAAGGGCGGAAAGAGAGAGAGAGAGAGGAGGAAAAAAAGAGATCTAAAGGGTGAAGGGAAAAATGATAGAGATGCGGAAGGGAGGGAAGGGTGCTGAGAAGCACAATACAAGAGCAGTCCATCAATACAATATTTATGGAACCTTTTCGATTGTCGCGAAAGGAAGAACACAACGAGCCACCCCCAAAAACAAACAAAAAGTGGAGACGTAAAGCGGAGGTAGATCAGAGAGAAACCAAGGGCGTCCGCGGCAGAATGCGATGCGATGCACGCAAGACACACACACACACACACACAGGCACACACACACCAATACCGCTTACTATCACTTGCTAGAGGTTCAAGGCGGGTATAGAGGCGAGCGCCAGATGCGTAGAGAAATAAAAGATGTGCCACTCAGCTCTGAATTTTAAAAAGGCGTCTCTTCTATTCGTTCTTGATGTTCCACACGATGTGATTGATGTGTGTGTGTGGGGGGGGGGGGGGGGTGAGTATAGGTGCGATAATGGGAGGGAGAAAACGGATATAAATATATTCAGAGAGAGAGAAAGAGAGAGAGCAGTCAGGCGGGGAAAGATCGGAAAGCAAAGGGAAAGAGGAGGATATTTTTTAAAGAAAGAGGCATAACTTGCACGAAGAGAGAATAGAGGGAGACTGAAGAGAGTTCGCTGGAGTGAAGGTAGTAGCGCTTACACGAGACTCTTTTTCGGGGGCGCAGCATCTCTTGGTGGCCCAATCCGGGTTGTAGGGACGGAGAGCGAAAGCAACGATCTGTATTTCGTTCGATGACTCGCAGGGAGGGTCGTCAGGTACGCAAGCAGTCGCACCAACTCGTTCGATTCACCGTAGTAAAGCCCTTGAAAACGAGCTCTCTTTCTCAAAGAAAGAAAGAAGAGCATTTTAGGATGGATGAGAGCCGCTGCTCCGCATCACACGGCACCCGTCCATCCTCGAAGAGAGGCGCTAGAACCCTATCCACCACCTTTCGCCTCCTTACCCTGCCCCTGATCTACCCCCACCTTCACCCGCAACGGTTTCTTTTCTTTTTCTTTTCTCGTGTTGGCTCCCTTCAAGGGATATCTCAAAGCCACAGCGAAGAGGTGCGTATTTTTCCTCCAGGGTGATGGGGAAACGATGTCTCCTCCCCTTTCCTCACCCTCATCACCGCCCTCACCCAGCTCCAGTAACCTGTGCTGGAGGAAGAGCCACGCAACTTTCGAGAGTGGGATGAGGGGAGGGGAGGAGAAGGGCCAGGAAAACGTTTGCCTCCTGGTGTGAATATAGGAACGATCGTGGAGATGAATCTCATCCTTATCGAGGCGCCTGCGTGTGCGCTGTCACAATCCCCCACGATCGTTTCCGCAAGTCATAAACAAGGGGTTAGATGAGAGGAACGGGGGTTTAAGAGAGGAAAAATGTGAGGAAGCTCAGCCGTACTTCCCCCTCTCTTCGAGCCTCTTTTTCCGATCCAACAGTTCCCCTCATGCCACCCTCCTTCGATTCTTCGGCACCTGCACGAACACGGGCCGCGGTCTCTTCCCCCATGTCCTCCTCCTCTCTCTCTTTCACATCCTCCTCGTACACTTCGCCACACTCTCGTGGGCCGCTAAGAGCGGGATGGGCGTTCTACGGGGTTGTACATGTCCTCAGGCTGCTCAGAAGAAAAGTATAGTCCGAGATGGCGCACTAGGGCGTATAGGGGGGTGCCCTGACCCAACGCCTGCCGCAGAAAAGGGAAAACAGACCAGTAGTAGTCGGGAGGAATGAAAAAACCGAGGTGGTGAAGCAACAGCATCGCCTTCGGATCCCCTACCAGCATCGCCACCATGCCCGGTTTCACGGACTGCGTAATGATGTTTTTCGCGGGACGCACGGGTCGTGCATCACGGAAGGCGTAGAAGTACACAAACTGATCAAAGTGGGTACTTCGCTTCTTCCAGTGCTTCGATAAATCCGTGATAATGCGGGTCCGATTATCGCGGATGGCGTCGAAGCAAAGCAGCGCGCTGAGGGTTGCCCATGCATCGTGCGCGGTCACCGGCGGCAACGGGAGGTGGTAGCCCTCACCGCAAAGGTACTCCTCCACAAGATACCGGACGCGAGGGCTTTGCTCAGCCAGCAAACGCAATCGCAGGGAGCTCTGTTTGGCGTCAAAGACCAACGCGAGGCGCAGAAGCGAGTCCACGACAAGGGCGGGCTGCATGAGAGTCGCCCCAGACTTGGTGGATAAGAGGTTTCGAGTCACCTGTTGAAGAACCTCCTGGATGTGAGAGCAGGGCTGCCGTACACCTCGAATGCAGACCGCACAATGACGGCCACTGGAGGAGGTTCTCTTTTCCAAGCTTCGGGGCCCCAGCGGCCCTGGTAGTGATGGCGAGGGTGACGCAGTCCGATCTGCAACCATCTCCGTCACTGCGTCCACGTTGAGAAATTCCGTGGCATAGGGAAGCCCCAGCAACGCCGCAAAACTCTCTGGTATGAGCGCGAGCGGCGAACAACGCACCAGCCGGCCCTGCATAAGCTGCTGCATTGCCGTTTGCCGCAAACCCATCAGTTGCTGCTTAGTGTACCGAATGATTCTGACGCGAGAGTTCCGGCACATCGGCGCTGCTGCCGAATCACGAGAGGGAGAAGGAGGAGGGGTGCTGGCGCACGGCATTCGCGCCGTTGAGTGGCGAATGCGCTCCGCGGCTGTCATCGACGGTGAGGTTCCCGCCACCATTGATAATGTTGTAGGGGCTGCAGGTTGGTGCCGTGCCAAGACGCCGCTAATGGCCGACGACGGTACGTAGGCACTCGCACTTGGGTTCATAGTGGAAGTTGCTGATGAGATCGAGGTGGTGAAGAGACAAACGCAAGAAACAAAGAAGATTGTTGTTTTGAGGGCGGGGAAAAAGAGAGAAGAAGGTAAAGGGGCAAGTAGAATTAGGAACGTGCATCCGTCGTGTCGAACAGCTTTCCTTCTAACTCGTATTACCATGGCGCCGGAGTAAAGGCCATCAGCCCCTACGGAAACTGCGTTCCTCCTCCCCACTCCCACCGGAAGTTGACAGATGACGCACGGTTCGACACAACAGCCACGCCATATTATGACACTCCGGAACGCTCCAGAGCATCTGACTATACCCCACCTTTTATTTTCTTCTTTTTGTTGTTGTTGGGGGGGGGGGGGCTTCGCTTCATGAAGCAATGTGGGTACGGAGAAGGAGAGAGAAAGGGGGGAGGGGATAAGGGGAAGAACGAAGTCTACCATGATGCTCCGCCTGATGGAGGTAAAACGGGAACTACGAACCGAGACGAGGGACCGAAGGGAGGGCGGGGGGATGGGAAGCCTCAAACATGGGTGCGGCCTCACCACTTCACTACTTATCCCATTGCATGGAGGAGGAGGAGCTCCTCGATGGGAAAAGCGATGGCCACTCGATCTCTTCTCATCGTCTTCCTCCTTTCTCTACACACATATAGGTATCAAGTTAGGAATAGCTCAACGAGGCAAACCTTCTCGTTCAGGTCTTTCTCTGCCGAGAAGAGCGACTTGGATCTCCGGCACACACACACACACGCGTACGGCAGATGATGCTAGACGTGTGCGTAAGGTGGGGTTACGGTGTCAGGCAGAAAGACGCGCTTGCGCACCCACGGAGGGCGGAACGTGTAGAGTACATACCCGTCCTCCGTCAGCACATCCCAGCCTTCCGTCACCTTAGACAGGCGAAACTCACTGATGGCTCTATCGTGCTTCAGAGCTGCATTCATGTATTGCAGCAGCACCGTAACATCCTCCTTGGAAAGCTTTTCCAGGGAGAAGTACACCGCGATGAGGTCTTCGGCAGTGGAGACGACAGTGGGAGAAGCGATGCGCCAGTGCGGCGCTATCGATCGATACAGGGCTTTCACGCAGTCCCCTAGCATGAAGCGGGTCGGTATATCTAAGGTACCCCCACCAGAGGGCAAGAAAGGTTTCCCTAACCTTTTACTTTCGCTGAGAAACCGTTCCTGGCGAAGCACCTCCGCTGCGACATCGTAGGGCTCGCTCACCACTGGCGCAGCGACAGTGGTGCTTTCGCGGTAGCGACGCTGTTGGGTCGCAGGATGCTTCACCACAGCGAGTGACGTCGCCGTCGGTGCGGTTTCGCGATATGTCGAGGAGCAACTTATCACGGTCGATGGAGACGTCCCCACGTGGCTCATTGAATTTGCAAGGACTCGATCGGAGTCCAGGGTGGAAACCCGATTTCCAAACAGCATATCCAACTCTCTGCTCGGCCTCGGGGCGAAGCGGCTCGCACTGATGGGTTGCCCCCCCACGCGCGGTGGCTGTGAGCTCGGCCGCGATGTCGCTTTGTGGGGTACCTGCTGAGCCCGCCCAGAGGCAGAGGGGAAGGGATTATACCCCGTAAGCATGATGGATTCGTCACCAGCAGGGCCACCACTGCTTTCGTTCGACACCGCAGGCTCATGGGCCCCCAGCATGACTTCAAACTTATTGGCGGTGCGCTTGCGCATCTCTCGTTGAAGGTCGTTGTAGCGCCCGATTAGATCATGCGGGACATAGTCGCTATCGTAGTAGTCCTCTACGTTGGCGCATCCCGGGCCACTTCTAGGATCACTCATCTTTCTTACACACAAAAAAGGAGGGGGAAGAAGCGGAGGGAGGGTAATAGAGAAGGAGGCGAAATAGATGGGAGGAAGAGTCTCGTCTTTCTTCGGGGAGAAGAAGAAGAAAAAGAAGCGCTGTCGCACGTTTGAAGATAAGCAACTGTTGCTGGTAACGCACAGCTGCACAAACTTACACACACACACACAAGGTGACTGAATGGGACGCTTTCTAATAAAGACCGATCACCGGCTGATGACGTGAGAGGAAGGAGAAGGATCTGATACCAGGAAGAAGAGGGAAAATGGAAGCGCGAGAAGCGGCCGTGGGACATGGATGATGGAGAAAACGTACACATCTTTAGATAGCGTGCTTCCCTACGACTACTCTGCCTTCCCTCTCTGCCCCCCCCCCCCCCGCGGAGTGGGGAGTCTCGTGTTGGGTGGATAGGCCAATAGGAAATGAAAGGGAAGAAGAAAACAGGATGAGAATGCACGGAAAAGAGAAGGGAAAACGAAACAGCGAGAGCTCGGCGAGTGTAGCGCTACGCAGGAGCTCCCCCTTTGTTTCGTTCTTTCCTCCGGCGGCATTTCCGCCGATCGAGGAAGCGTAATGGGCACACTCTCCCCGTCTTAACATTTTCTAGAGTTAACTAAATCTCCTCCGCATGTCTCTCTTTCTCTGTTCTTACTCTGTTGAACGATGAGCTAGCGGATAGCACTCACCCTTCGGTTTGATTGGCGCTGTCTTTTTTATTAGAAGGGGGAAGAGAAGGGCGGTTGCGTCGCTGGGAAAGGGATCAGGGCGCTGAGGGAGGGGGGGAGAGGTTGCAGCAAGCCACATGCCGTAGCTGTCGATGAGCAAGATGGCAATGAGGTAGACTATCCCGTTTCTCTTTCCTCTGTCGACGCATAGTATTCCTTCAACGCCTTGATGCACTCAAGGGGAAAAGGGGGTCAGCGAGGGCGGGGTATACCGGCGTCTTGCTGCGCTAACTCTACCACGGTGAAAGGCAGGCAAATACATAGAGGTGTATCTAATGAAGGAGGTTTTGTTAAAATCATGCGCCATCGGGTGCACCGCACACGCACACACACTTATACGTGACGGCGGCACGAGCAGATGCCGTGGGGGCCTTATCTGTACAGATATAGATATCATACCCCTCACGTGTTCCTCAGTCAATCATCTTCTGTGTTTCATCCATCGACACTCGACGCCCCTGCCGCCACACCTCATCCCTGTCCAAGGGCAGAAGAATCGACTCATGCAGTGGTTCTCACGACCGAAACGCCTCTGTGCTCGCATTCTGTTCTAAAAAGTCGCGGGGCGATTCATGGGAGCCACATTGGCGGTGCTGCTCGGCTGTACCGCACTTACCGTGCCTGCTGCATGATAGCCAGAGTTTGCATCGGCAGCGGTCTCGCGCTCCTTCGAAAATGCCACGGCGAACCGCACAAACCAGAGGAACGATCGTGAGAAGTCCTGCCCCTCTCTTTCCTCGATGTTGTTGTGCCCGCACCCCGTAAACCAACGATGGAAAACTCCAATGCGGACATCTGCATCGGTGACCGTGAGATACTGCTCCGCTGCGCGTTTCGTGACCTCTGGTAGAGCAGCGTAGGCGCGATGGTAAAGGTCGAAGGCGGACGTCACATTTCTGCCGAGAGGTGAGTGCGTGGAGTGGGGCACCTCTTCGTGGGCCTGTTGGGAGGCTGACACGCCCTGTCTCTCCTCTACCGTCGCCATTGCCGGTGACTCTCGCGAGTCTCTGGCCTGCCGCGAAAGTATCTTATCATGCTTCTTCAACCATTTCTTGAGAGCCCTAATGCGGGTCCTCTTCAGATCGTCTAGGAGCTCACAGGAGCAGTTGTAGGGGACCACTTCATCGTGGGTGCCGTGCATCACCAACACCGGACAGTCCGTGACATCTTTGATGCGGCGATGATTTGGGAAGAGATCGAGGCAGGAGCAGAAAAGGGGCAGAAAGCACGAGGACACCACGCGCAGGCACGAGGTGAAGGTGGAGATGAGCGCAAGCCCCGCGATCTCCCCGTGATGCTTGGATGCCAGATAGCACGCAGGGCCACCGCCGACGGAGCGGCCTACTAGGATGATGCGATAAGCGGGGTAGCCCATGCTCAAAAGGTGGTCGAACATATGATCCGCATCGTTGTAGACACTCTTCTCCGTCACCTCCCTTGGCGTTGTCGCGTCGGGATAACCCGAAAAGCCGTACCCGCAGTAATCGTACACCACCACCGCCACCCCAAAAGCGGTCGCCATGGACTGTGCATAGCCGAAGGACCCTCCCAAGTCCTCCGCGTTGCCGTGCTGATACAGAATGACCATCGAGGACTGCGTGACGGATCTCAAGCTCCCCGGCGTCACTAAGTCCCCTTGAGCGTCGAAGTGAAGATAGGAAATGGTCTCTCCATTTGGCTTGTCGATGAAATTCATGTGGCGCCTGTGCTGTAGAAGCTGCACCCACCGCAGACTATTTCGGTCTCGTGGGGGGAGGAAGACGCAGCCATTCACCACCGACTGCAGCATCGCCATTTTTTTATCTATCTCGTTGAAGATGCAATGCGAAAAGGAGGGAGAAAGAGAAAGAGGTCGGGGGAGAGATGCTGAGAAATGTTGAGAACAGCTGTAACGGGGGAAATGGGAAAGGGAAGACGAACGCAGCTGGCAGCCTTCCTTTCGGGGGCGTATAATCGGGCTGGTCTGACGGAGCGTTCGTGGATAAAACAAAAGAAAGAAGAAGAGGAGAGAAGCATCGGCGGGGGTATTGGAGAGCCTCTTCGGGAAGCAGTCAGAGATGGCCCTCCAAGGAGCAATTTTCCTTGCTACAAAAGACAGAAAAAAGGGCAGGAACGTTAAGGCTCACCGCTCCGTCATGGAGATGTGAATGCGACACCGATGCGCACGGACTCGCACCCGATGGCCCAGACGTGCCCGTACCAAGAGGAAGAGACACAGAGATGATTCTGAAGTAACCCATCAGCGGCGAATAAGACTGCTGTAGAAAAAGAGAAACAAAGAAAGAGTTTCCTGCTCAGCGGGGGGAGGGAAAGGATGGAGGAGAAGCAAGAAGGCTGGGTCGAGCAGGAGATACCGCGGAATAGGAAAAGGGAGAGAGAGAAAGGGTAGGCGAGGGCAAAACAGTTATGGACCTACTGTATGACCGCTAAGAAACCGTGTGCCGAAGTGAAGAACCTTCGTGAAGAAGATAAGATAAGAGAGGTGAGGGCAAGGGGGGCTGCTGCCGGCGGTGACAAAGGGAGACGACAGCTCCAGGAATATCTGACACTGAACAGTCGAAAGGTCAGAAGCGCCTTCAAGTATACATAGAAAGGAATGGATAGTGAGCGTAAGAAAGAAAAAAGAAGAAACCACGAAACGAAATAAAATATATATATAGAGAGAGAGCGACGCATACGTGTATATGTGAGGTCGAGATCCATCAAAGAAGTGGGACCGACAAAGAGAGGGAGAGGGTAGGCAGAGGGAGTACAGCGAGACAAGAGCCACAACTCTTGCAGTTGAAAATCGATTTTTCTCAGTGCATCTAGAGGAGGCTTAAGCGCCAACCGGGGGAGTTCATTCGCATCAGTGCATTCGCGTTGTCGTTGCGGTAGTTGTTGCGATCAGGGGGGGAGAGGGCAGAGAGAAGACCGAACAGCCGAAGAAAAAAGAGGGCACGGTCGATGCTCTCTCAATCTCTACCCCTGTCTCCCTCTCTCTATATATTTGGGTGGTGTGTACTGTTTGGGGTGGAGTAGTACATCAAGTCAACAGATTCGTCCTCCTCCTGTGCGCTGCCCAACCCTCCCCCCCCCCTTCCTTCCTTTCCTCTTTTCTTTCCCCTTTCTTTTTTTTCGCTCAGCTCACCTTCCGTAAGATATTTATCTGTTGACGCAAACCGGGTAGTGAAGTGCCCCTGAAGGTGTCGAGTGATTTCTTTTTGAGTTCGATATCCAATCACGTAGCGTGTGCCCCCGCACCTGTACGTATGTATGCAACCTCGATTGGCGCAAGAGAATGACGAAGACGACGCCGGCCTCCGTGGCAGTGCTCCCATCGGTAGCACTTCACGTTCAAACACACAACCACCACGACAGTGAAGTAATTTTTCATCGCACAAGCACGATAAACGAGACACACACACACACACACACAAAGAGAGAGAGAGAGAGAAAGTAAACCGGTAAACACAAACAGAGAAGTACGATGAGCAATACTACGGACGGGATGCTCTACGTCCCCTTACCCTTGTGACCTTCATCCCTCCCTCCTCTTTTCCTGCCTTGATGGGAGGCTGCCTAGAAATGTATATATATATATACATATATTTATTTATTTATGTGCAACACCACAGCAACTCCCCCCGATGTGACCTCAACTCAACCTACTTGCATCCCTCGAGCGGAACCGCATCCCAAACTACTCGTAACTCCTTTCAACTGTATAGCTCTGCTACGTAGGGGAACAGTTCGCAATGAAGGAGGAGCCGGAAGGCCAGACGTTATCCAACTCATCGTCGATGTCACCATCAAGCTGCCTCCTGCCTCCACTCATGATCGCTTTCCTTTTTTCCATCCCCATGACGAGAGAGAGAGAGACGAAGGGGTGGAAGAATGCAAACAGCACCCCGACAGAGAGAGAAGAGCTTGAGGTGCCTCCGTTTCCTCTCCGTCCGTAGACAGCGACAAGCAGACACACCTCTATGTGCATGTACGTAGAACTGGAGAACGCTGTACTATTTTTTCCCCCTCTCACTCCCTCCTCCTCTTCCCTGCCTCTATGTGGCTGAGCACCAATACGGTCGTACCTCGTCATCGCACTGTATTTCCTGTTTGAGCCGCTTCACCGCATCATCGCGGTCAGCACTGGCATCCATCTGCGTTAGGGTGCGAATGCGCTTCGCGTAAGCCGATATCTTCCGCACAATCGCCTCGTTCGGCGACACCGTGAGGCTGTCCTGCTTTTCAAAGGTCTCCCACTCCGCTGCCTTCTTTTTGGCGTCTGCGATGACCGCGTCCGGCAGGTGCGCCAGAGACGCGACGTACAGTCCGTAGCTCCGACCACAGGGACCCGGTTGCAAGGTATACGAGAAGCGCAGCGTCCCCGCTTCCTCGTCCACCTCCGCGCCGAAGTGCACGTTTGTTAACGCACTACATTGCTGCGGAAGCTGCGTGAGTTCGTGAAAGTGGGTGGAGAAGAGAAGCGTGGCACTCACCCGGGTGGCCACGTCTTGCGCTATCGCCCACGCCAAGCCGAAACCGTCGTACGTGGAGGTGCCTCGGCCGAGCTCATCAACGATGGCCAGTGTGTCCCGCGTTGCGCCGGCGAGGATCGCCGCAGACTCCAACATTTCCACCATGAAGGTGGAGACCCCTTGCGCTAAATGATCGGTAGCACCGACGCGACACATGACGGCGTCCCGCACCTGCACCTCCGCTGCATCGGCCGGCACGAAGCAGCCCGCCTGCGCCAGCACCACTGCCACCCCAACGCTGCGCATAAAGGTCGATTTGCCACCCATGTTCGGCCCAGTGATGAGCAACGCGTTGGTGGCGGGTGTGAGGTGAAGGGAATTAGCCTTGAAGTCGGGTTGGCGTAGCTCCACGAGCGGATGCCGGAGACTTTTGAAGGTCAGAAGCGCACCATCGTGACGGCCTGAAACGCTCGTCCCCGCTCCGCCTTCTTCTGTCTTCACCACCATCTTGTCAGAACTCGGAGAATCTCGCACCACGGGACGTACCATGGGGCGGGGACTGTCCTTGACGACGAGGGCCCAGGCCACGTACACATCAAGCGTCGCCAACAGCTCCTTCGCATCATCTAGCACGGGAAGATATGAGGCGATGGTGTCCACTAGCTTACGTTTGAGGTCCACCTGCCGTTTCTCGTAGTCGTCACTGATGCGCCGATATTTATCGCTGAGGGCTGCCATCTTCTCCGACACGAACCGCACCCCATCCTTGGAGGTGCTCAACGTAATGAGCTCCTTACTGCTTCGCAACTGCCGATCCTCCTTGCGGGAGACCCGGAAGACGTAGCCGTAGGAGCCGTGGTACTCGTACTTGAGCTGCTTTTCATTCCAGTCGTACTGGCGTAGCACATGATTGTACTCCGCCTCAATGTGCCGCTGGGTGCTCGTCAGTTGTTCGTGCAGCTCCTGCAGATCGTCGTCGAAGGAGGCATTCATGCGCACCGCGTTGCGGTCGCTAAAATCAACCGTGGCTTCGATAAGCGTCTTCAAGTTGGCCACATGTTCATTCATGTCCTCCATCGGTGCTATGAATTCATTTGTCAGCAGCTTCGATTGGGGACCCGTGTAGGCACTGAGCACCTGTAGGGCAGCCGGAATCACGTCGACGAAAGCGAGAAATGCCTGCGTGTCTTTCAACGCCAGACTGCGGCGCTGCAACTTTCGATTAAGCCGATCCATATCCCCGCACCGCTTCAGCACCTGCCCCGTCAGTGCATCCCGTAGCATGGGGTTTTCAACGAAGAGTTCCACCATCGTAAGACGCTGGTTGATATCATCGGCGTTGCGGAGGGGCTGGAGAAGCCACTGCCGCATAGCGCGGGCTCCCATGCCGGTGTGGCAACGGTTGAGCCAGGCAAAAACAGACGTCGGCAGAGCCCCGCGCGGCTCCGGCTTTTTGCTGACCAAATTGAGAGCCTCAATGGCGGCACTGTCGAGCTTCATATAGGTCGAGGGTATGGTACGTCGAAGGTAGAAGGCGTGGTGGTTTGACACGTCCATCGCATCGACGCGACAGAGTACGTTCTCCACTGCCTGGCGTGCAAGCGGGCACAACTCCAGTGTCAGGCGCTCCTCCGGCACTCGAAGGATTTCCGCCAGCGCACCGATCCCTTTCGATACCGCCTCTGCCTTCTGCTGCCGCCGTACCTCCCCCACGGTACGTATGTGGAGCTGCACACCGCACCGCTCGCAGATGCGCCGCACTGCAGTGACACATTCGTCGCCGGCCGGCTCGGTTTCACCACCGACAGCTATCGTTGAAGGCACGACGCAGAGCAGAAGTTCCTTCAGGTTTGTTTGTGCAACGAGGGCATCAAGACTGGTCAGCTGCGGTGTATCCACATACTCCGCGAAGCTGATGTGCCGCAGCGTGGTGTTTAAGGCTGAAAAGCCGATGGGCACCCCGGTGCTGCCCTGCCTCGCCCCGAAGACGAGAGACCCAGTGGCCAGAAGTTGTATCTCTGCCTCTTCAAACTCAAAAAGTGATGCCTCGAAGTCCGCGATGTTGCCCGGCGAGGCGCGCTGCCGGCACACGTATGGCCCCCCCGCTGTCTCTCGCTCGTAGAACTCCACTGTAGCCCCACGACGCAGCAGGCAGTCACGAATCATTTCTTTGCAAAGAGCGTCGTTCACCACCACCACGTCGATGGTGCCCGATGGGAGCGAAGAAGATGCGCCACCGCTGCCCGTTCCCAGAGACCACTGCTTTAGCACGGCAGTCGACTTGATGTATTCCTTCGCCGCAAACGATGCCCACCAACCCAGCACGAGACATCCCGGGTTCGAGCCTCTGGAGAACATGCGGAAGCATTGGCTCGAGTCTGGACCCAGACTGAGGAATGTTTGCAAAATGCCGCCATCCCGCTCGTCTGCCATGCTTTCTTTATGAAAGAAAGAAAGAAGGGGGGGTGCACAACTAATCAAAAGGGGGAGTTCCTCGTAAACGCCGTGAGCTGAATAACAATGAGAATTTATCGATAGAGCTTTATGTGCAGGTCGATCTATACCCTCTTCTGATGATGCAAGATGTATACTGGAGGGAGAGAGAGAGGGGGGGGGGGTAGGATTTCCGTATGAGAGATCCTCTACACTTCACTGAGAGAAACGCTGTCGAACGGGATGTCGGGGTATGGGGTGTCTCTATGCTAGGGTGTTATATATATATATATATACGTATATGTGAGTGTGAAGGAGTTGTTACTGCTGTCGTGGACGAGTTCAGTTGCACCTCCTTGATCCCTCGGAGGGGATAGCAGAAGAATAGGGAGGGAGAGAAGTGGAAAGGAGCGATTTCAAGGTGAGACGAAGAGGAAGAGGAGGGTGTATGGAGACGAAAATAGGCTCTGTATAGCGAAACATCCTTCAGTAGGAACCGCGTATCCCTCCCACCTTCAGCAATCTCCCCGGACAAAAGATGAAAGGGCGCGGAGAACAACTGTTTGGAGAGCAAAGAAAGCTTGCAGGGGCCGTGATGTACAACAGAGGACAACGAAGAGACGCATGATCCCATCGTGCAGACCGAGAAAGAGAGAGAGAGAGAGAGAAGCGAGGCAGCTCAACGACAGACGAATGGGCTAACGGCCACAGAGGCTACGTGCAGCCTCACACGGGGTGTTGAGAAGTCCGATTTTCTTCCCCCTCCCTCGCTCCTTTACGATTTCCCTAAGTGACTCCTTCGCTGTTCCTTGTTCGAGTGCATGGATAGATACTGATGCGCCTCGTGGCCCTTGCACCTAGCAGTGAAGACTAATACATGCACTCTTAGGCGGCCACCTGGCGCAGAAAGACTCACCGGACACGCGCTCAGTGAACCGGTTCCGCAGCGCTCGCACACCTTGCCGCCACCTCGAAAATCAGTGAAAAAGAGATGCGGAGCGAATTAGAAGGGCGTGAAGCAAGAACGCGGGCCTGCCCATAAACGCACAACAACAGGCCCGCATTCACAGCAGTTGTCGAAGAGAGGGAACGGGAGGTTGGAGCAGGAAGCCTTCCTCGACCGAATATCCCAAAGAGAATTCCTCCTCTTGCTTCACACCTCCCTCCCTCTGCATCCCCCTCCGCCCTACACGATAAAGAAGTTTTCTATAAGCACAGGGAAGAGCAACTCAACGAAGGGGTGATACAAAGGGGAGACCGAGGGGGGGGGGGAGATACGGAAAAGAAGGAGAGAAGAGGTGCCACACAGCAACGCGGAGCCGCTGGAACGAGAAACTGAGGACACACAAGCAAACCTCACCCTAGCCTTCTCCCCTCCCCTCCCCTCCCCCCTCTATGATCAGCACAGGAGAAAACATCCTTGTCGTTGTCCGCTCCATTCACCCGTTCACCGTGCCAGTCTCAGGAAGAGATGAAGGAGGGGAGAAGAGAGGACACGCATAAAATTGAGCGATGCCACAAAACTCTGGAGTGTGAAATAGAAAGACGCAGGGGGGCACAGAGAAGGCGTTGCCGACTCAACCTTGCCCCTCTCATCCTGCACTACCCTCAGGATTCCTCACGTTATCTGCTTCGCCTATATATTTTTCAACAGCGGTGACAATTTTGTTTCACAGAGCCACGCACCGCTACCACACGCCGACGTCGGTGGACATGCACCCACGCCATACGACGGCGTGGGCGTCTCACACGTCTCAGCGATACAGAGAGCACACGTCGTGCCGACTTCGGTACAGAAACCTGGCTGTGATGTCGAGGACGCCGGCAGTGGTGGATAGGCACATACTCGATGGTGGTCTGCTCGCGCACCTGTGTCTACGCATTGCAGGTGTGCCAGTAAGCCTGGTGGTGCACACTGAGGCCCCAACACAACGCAGTCCACTTGACTCCAGCACGGATAGGCGTATCCACGGCGCGCTGACGGACACGTGTCAGCCCATGACACGAACGTCGTTGATGGGAATAACGGAGATAGGAACGGGCACTGCTGTTCGCCAAGGCGCAATAGAGCCGGTGGTGCCGAGCGCTGAGCGGAGAGGGTCCCGATGATGATAATGGAGCATACTGTGCAGAATCCCCAAAGTCCTATTATCGCGCCCGCCCACCACGTGAAACCACCCGAAGGATCGAAACTGAAAAAGTTAGCGATGGTGTCCGACTTTGCGGCGGAGGCATCGTCCACCATCACGACCACTGTCGCAGCATCCCTCACATCGTCGTTTGGGCGAGGGGGCTGCGTAGAGAAGAGTGGGGGAGCGAGAGGCGTTTGCTCTGCCTGCATGGCTACGTATCGAATGGGATGGGAAAAGGGGGAGAAGGGGAAGGGAAAAAGCGGGGCTGGCAGCACCTGCGCGAATAGGAGGAAGGGGCACTCGAAGGGCCTCCCTTTCCAGCTGGGAACGAACAAGATGAGGGAGGCGAGGAGTACAAAACAAAAGGAAGAAGATGCGGGGTGCGAGAGAGTTGCTCGCTGGGTAATCACTTCTCCTCTTCGTATTTTCTCTCTGTTCTGATTTCCTCTTGATAATGGACCAATACCTCGCGGTTCCCCTTTCTTTCCCCCCCCCCGCTCGGCCTCCAGCTGATCGCAGCGCCTCAGACAAAGCAGCTTTGAATGACGTGTAGCTTACACGTAAACACACACACACACACACACTTACACAGCGTAGAGGCCTCTACCGTCAACGAAAAGGATACATTACCGTAACGAAAGGAAAGAAGTGGGGAGGAAAAAAGACGTGGAGTATCTGGGGGAGGGAGTGGGAAGAGGTGAACACCTTATAGGCAGAGGAGAGAAGGAGGGGGGCATCTCGGTGATGGCACAGGAAGTGAGGGAGGGGGGGAGAGGGGGGGGGAGAGGGGAGGGGAGGGAAGGGGAGGCATGTTTTACGGCCCCTTTGAAGGGTCTGCACCCCACATCACATCTCGGCTAATGAAGAAGCTACAGAAAAATGGACACACACACACACACAACATTGAAATACAACTTCCTTTGCAGCGCGACGGGGATCCCTCAAAATGGGAGGGAGAGGCAGGCAGACACTTTACCTCCATCTTCCCCACCATCACCCACACCCGCACGAGGAGAGCCAGTAAGATGCTATGCGGGTTAGTAAAATCTGTCAGGCTTGACTGGTTTTAAGCCCTCGCGACGGGCATGTTACGCGGGCAAAGGGGAAAGGGAAAGCTATGAGACCCCTCATAAGCGCATAGCCGCAACATGCATCACCCTCTTTTCCTCAAAAATTCCCTGCTTGCTGTGCCGCAAAAGTGGCTGCGCGCGGCCAGGAGGTGATGATGACGATAGCCATGGTAAAAGGCCTACCCTTTGGATGCGAGATGGACTTAGTTTTTTTGTGGAGATGATTTAAAAACCGTGCACAGGGGTGGTTAGGGAAAGCAAGCGAAGGGAAAAGACTAGGGACAAACAATCCTTCACCAACGCTGCTGCGGGCACAAACACGCAGACACACACTCACAGGCATGTACCTGCCAGCACGCCGATAAGAATACTTCGTCCTGCCGTTCACTAATCTGCTGATTACACGGATGCTGACTACGATGATCACCAAACAACCATTAAAGCGCACTAGGAGGCACAACGCAGCGTCGCACTACTCTTCCAATCTCAACGCCTCCAACATAACGCTCCATGTCCCACTCCGATTCCCTCACCTCCTCTTTTATTTCTTGCCTAGCGCCCATCCCAGCCACCGAAATGAGTCATGCGCGTAGAAAGGGAAGGAGGCTCACGGGATAGTCAACGCGGACGGCGATGTCACGCGCGAACAGATTCGCCATCTTGCCGAATACGCATCGCTTTCCATCAGCTCGTCTGTCTTATTTCTCCTCCGTCCCTCATCTCCTCCCTTGCCTCTCCTGTTTCATCCATCGTCGTGCCAAAGCGGTGCATCCGCCACAGCCGTGGCCATCCCTCTCTGTTGTACGGAAGTGTGGGGTGGGGGAGGGGGAGGAAGAGGAGGAGGGGAAAGGAAAAACATATAGAGGTACGTCGCCCTCAACATTTGCGGGTGCTCAAAACTCGTCTTCCTCCGCCGCGGCACCGGCGCCACCCAGTGCCCCCTCTGGCATCGCAAAGGTCGGTGTCGCCACCGTGGGACTCACCGACGGCCACACGATAGACGCCGCCTGCGGTAAGGCCTCAGGGCCGCCCAGTATAAACAGACTAAGCCCTATGCCCACCGCCACCGAAGGCACCCACCAGTTCACTTTGCCGATAACGAATGCAGCAGTGTGATCGACGAGGTGATGCACCTTCTCGTAGAAGTACATGCTGGCCCAGTCCTTTTGCGGCGCCGGAGGGCGACCGAACATCATCTTGCAGAGAAGAAAGGGGCGACTGTGCACAGATATGGCGATTCTTACGGAAATAACGGACAGCGAGAGAAGGGCAAGGTGAGAACTGAGATGTTGTGAAAAGGGAAGAGCGGAAGAGGGGGAAGGGAGCAGCGTTGCCTGGTGCACCTCTCGGACGGCCTCAGTACGGAGATATGAAAAAAAAAATCAGCGTGTTAGGGAAATACTGCTTATAGAAGTCGAGCGACAACCGCGTAGACCCTGAGGAGAAGCCGTGCCACAAAGGGGGAGGACAGGAGCAATAGATGCCGAAGAGATCGCATGTGCGTGTGTGCGTCCGAATGTACGTTTCACGACAGAGGACAGCCAGCAAATATATATATATATATATATTAAGAGAGAGAGAGAGAGAGAGAGGGAGAGAAAGAGAGAGAGAGCATATAATGGGTCTCACGCCACGTTCACCTCCGCCTTACGCAATGGGATGAAGGTGGGGGGGGAGGGGGGCTTGGGGAAGAAGAGGTGCGTAGTGAAAGGTTCAACACAGAAAGGAGGGAAGGGGGGAGGGAAGAAGAAAGCGAAAGCGGGAAAAGCTATTCTTTTCTACTTCAGCTCCGCTCTTAATGTGTGAACCACCTCGAAGTAGGTCAAGGGGCTTGCGAAAGAGCATCGCGAACGGTAAAGCGAGAGGGCCCTCATCTCTTCACTCTTTATTCTTGACTCTGTGTGTTTGGGGTGTAGCGGGAGTGTTGCCCACCTCGCCACCACCACCACTCTTGAGGCATCATCCATATTTATCCATCTCCTAACACATATGCGCACACACACACACACACACGTGTTTTATGGAGCACGCCGATGCTGAACATCCTACGCTACATGAAAGGGATGGCGAAGGAGAGGGAAGAGAGGGAGCGGTATGGCAAGGAAACGCCAACCGAAACACGGGAAAGGTCGTTTGCAGGCAAGGCAGTTGAGAGAGGTGACAGAGAAAACAAACTGACTGCCGCAAAAAAACAGCAACGGAAACGAGCCTCGTTAAGCATGCATAAGTGAAAAGGAGAAAGAAGAGAAAGGAGAGAGGGGGGGGGTGACCGTAGCAGCAGAAAGGCAGCAGTATGATTAGCAGGTAAGATTCGGTATGGAAGCGTGTTTGCCTTTATGATGAGAGAGAAAAGGACGGAGAGAAGGGCAGAACACGAGGGACATCTGCGCCAACATCGTTTTCAAGGGAGGAAAGGAGGGGGAAGAAGAGGAAAGGGAAGGGCTGATATCGTCCTTTCGAATGGCAGCGGAAGCTCGGTGACCCCACCCTACCCCATCCGCAATCCGCACCGAAGGCACGGATGATCATACTCAATTTCCGAGGTGTCCGACAACACCGCGAAAGTATCGCGCCCCTTCCACGCCCGGTAACCCACCCATCAGCCCTCCTTCTGGTATTCCATCTCCTCCTCTTCCTCCCACAGTCTTCCTTGGCGACGGCGCCATCACGTGCCTCCCGCCTTCAAGGCGGCGCTGAGGTGGCTGCTTGGTGCATCGTCCGTTCGAGATGGTGTTGTAGGTCCTCCACCAGCTGCACAATGGAAAAAGATGATCTGAGTGACGCCGGTGAAGCCACTGTCTGCGGCGGCGGCAGACGGGTACGGAACTCAAGTTCCACCTGATGGCGCTGCTCCTCGTCGATGGCACGCTCATCTCCGCATACGGGCTGAGCCGCCCAACGTCCATCCGCGCAATCATCCGGGGCTGTTGCTTGTGCATGGGCAGGATGGCGGACTTCACTTTCGGCCTCCCAGATGGGCCACGCCTCCCCCTCCAGCAGACGAAACACGCACTGTCCGAGAAGAGTAGTCCCAGTGAAAAAGTGCAGTGTGACGTCGCAAAGCCCCACCGCAGCTACCGCATCGATCAGGGCCGTCTTCACGGAAGACGGGGGATGAGGCTTGAGATCCACCCCCGGCGTACCCAGCACCTGCAGACGCAGTGCAGTAAGTCTGCTGCGCCACAGTGCGTGGGCCAACGTCAACTTCACGAGGGTGTGCATCATACTAGCATCCGTCGCTTCAAGGCAACGGGCCTTGGCCGCAACAAAATAAGTACTCAGTAAGCGACTGCATGCCTCCGTGAGCGTTGGTGCTGGAATCTCTGAGGCGATGGAGCTAGTGTGGCTCCCTTCACCACCCAGACACAGCGCTCGGGGAAAGCAATGGAAGTTGACCGTCGCGCCTAGCAGTTGTAGCCACGCCTCACCTCGGCAGTGCAACAGGGACATCCAGTCGCGATCCGTACTGCCGCACAGCGCCATCATCTGCCGCTGGGTGTCGAAGGCAGGACGCACGACAACGTCGCAGTGGCTCGCAAACTCCACGAGATGGCCGTGCTGGGTCAGAGATGATCCTTGACGAATGCTGCACAGTGCATTGTGGGTGCTGTTATACGCCACCGACTGGCCACCCTCGCGCTGAACAACGCGGCGGGTCTTCCGGGCAGAGCTCACCGGGACGGAGGGCAGCTGCACTGAGGCTCGCGTTCGATCCGAGCTGCACACCGCCCGGAACGAAGCTGTTGGGATAAGGCGATTAGGAGAAGCGGCTGCATGTGTAGAGGCCGTGTTCACTTTTTCTACGGATGCCGCACCCAATTCGGAGGGCATCCGTAGCTCGTCTGGGTTGTGCAAGGCTTCCTGAAGCACCTTGAGTGTCGTCACGGGTAGCACCTCAATGCGCTGCAGTACTAGAGTGCGGCCGCTTGCATGGGAGAGGGCACCGCCGCATATCACCTCGGAGTAGTACGGCGGTGGTGGTGCAGTTACCGTGGTGGCGCTACTAACACCACCGCATGAATGTGTGGAGCTATAAGGTGGACAACGTGCAGAGGGCGGCCCCATTCGTGTCCCCGCGACAGACGCCACCGTTGGTGATCGAAGAATCGCACCAGCTACCGCCGGCACACGGCGCGTTCGATAGGTGGGGAGGAAAAAGGACGGCTTTGCGTGACAGAGAACTGAAGATGGCACCTCCAGGGTGGCGCATGGCGCGACACAGTCCATTCGACGCAGCAGACGAGTCAAAAAAGATTCGGGCACCGCTTCGTCCAGTGTGAGCACCGTCAGCCCATCGGGCATCTGCGCGGATACGAGGGCAATCTGCGAGGCGACGACGATGTCGAGGGATACACTGAAAAATGGGGTTACAGAGGAGCAGCTGGCGCCGTCGCCCTCCACATCCGACATTCCCAACGCCAACCGCGCGCCCTCCCAATTACTCAGGGATGCACGAGCAGCCGCCTCCTCCTCTCCCGCCGTTATGCCGACCACTTCGTCACACATCGCCAGAGCCGCCTTACCATCGCGGCACAGGCCCGCACCGCCTCCCGATGGAAACTGAGTGAAATCCTCCAGGGCCACGGTCTTCAGAGAGGGAGAGGCCCCCTCCAAATCCTGAACAAACGCCTGTCCATCCCCACCACCAATTGCTCTCCTCCGCGGCACCCACGAGGAGAGCAATTCAGAAGACGGCAGCAGCAACGTTGCCCAGGTCGCCACAATATACTCGACCAACGGCACCTCCGAAGCGCTGGACGCACCTCTAGAGCGCAGCATCGCCGTGCCATTCATCATCATTCCACATCGACGGCGCGCTACGAGAGTGTGTCCCCGCACCTCAACGACTGATCCGATCACGGCGATGTTCCAGCGCTGCGAGACCTGGAGCGCACGAAGGTCCACCTCCCGGCGAACCGGTGACATGCTCAGGCAGCAGCCCAACCGTCTGCCATGCGGAGCACGTGGGCGTGGTAGCAGGAAGAGTGTCACCCACGGAGCAGGCACTTCCGTGGTGTGGCTATCATAGCAAATCTGATGCACCACCCCTATCACCTGCACCGTCAGGGAAGCTTCCAAAAAGCGATCAGAGGGGTAGGCCACAGTGGGCAAAGGCATATGGGACAAACGAAGGCACTGTACCTGCGCCTCCTCAGCAGCAGCAAGTGAAGCAGGGCCAGGCTGCTGAGTTGGCGTGCTAATGCTCGGGGAAGCCGCTGTTATTAAATCGAACATGCGGAGCCCCTCTCCCCATGTGTCCCTCACTAGCGACTTAGCAGCGCCGCCTCCGCCGCCGCCGCTGCCCGTGGTGAAGCTGATGTAGAAGCTTGGTATGCGCAGCAGCAGAAGTCTTACCTCGTAGAAAACTTCCCCGCGTACCAGCACTGAAGACCAGGCCTCCGGCCACGGTAGGGCTGCTTGCATAAGCATAGCAGCAGAATCATCTTCGCCCGCGGCACCGTGGTATGCAAGCCCTTCTGAATTCCCCAGCACATCGACCCTCGCACGGACGCTGGCATCGTAAGAGCGCATACATTTCTGTGCATAAACCGTCAGCCAGGTAGTTACAGCTGCCGAAACGGCAGACTCCAACGTTGCCAAGGGGGTGAGAAAGAGGGCTTGGCAGGTGCTGGGGGAGTGCTGGGCCACGTCGAAGACATCCAGTGTCAAACTCATATCAGGGCGCAGCGGAATATGACGTGAGCTGCCGTCAAGCTGCTGTTGTTGCCAGTCCATCTGTCGATACGGCAGTCGGTCTTCTGAATACTGCCATGCCCGAGCTGCGGATGCTTCCATGGCGCATTCGGCAAGCCCCGTCACCCTCTGGGTTGTACCCTCCGCCGGTGCACCTCTTGCCTCACTTTGAACAAACGCAGCGAAGCTCTCTACAATCTGGTGCTGCAGAAGCTCCTCGGTGGCTAGGAGGCCTAGGAAGGCACGCACCAGTATCTCCGGTTCACCAGACATCCTCCTTCCTTCACCAACGAACACGTTATTCCACTATCCACCCTCGCTTTCTCGAGAGAGAGAGGGGAAGAGGGAGGCAAGGCTTGGTAGAGCAGGGCTAGAGAGAAGCCCACCAAAAAAAAAGAAGAGCACAACCCTACACCCTTCCCTTCAGAGAAGCATTGGCATTTTTTTGTACGTATACCGATGCTTATTCACGCAGGTACCGCTGTCTGAGCTTGCAGATTCAGGGGGGGCACCTACGCAGTTGAATATGCGTAGGCGTGTATGTGAGTGTTTATGTCTGTAGCGTTGCAAAAGAAGAGAAAATGAGAGAGGCCAGGAGGGATGAAGAAAGCCGTAGACAATGGCCGAGGTCTGGAGCCAGTTGGGTAAAAAATATATATCTACGCGCAACGATCATGCCGCCGGCAGCCTCCTCCTCGTCATGCAGGTTCTCCGCTACTGCGATGAGAGCGCAAAGCAGGACGAGCAGTGCTGGGGTGTGTGGAAGTGATCGTTTCCTTCACGTCTTCTGGTATTGTGCCCCGCCCTCTGCGCAAATGCCTGGGGCCGGAGACTCCCGAAGAGCTCCGAATGGGAACGTCCGACAGCCGACGGAAAGGGAAAAGAAAAGAGGCGCCATACGTTTGGTATGCTAAAGCCGGCAGAGAACTCCTTACGGCTCATAAATCCCTCCAAAAAACACACACGTTAAATAATCGTAACAACCCTCCGCCCCTTTATACGCATCCTCGCAGAATAGCAACTCAGCTTGAAGTCTCCCTTTTTTTGAGTGGATCCTACAATGATGATGCCTCGTCTTCCGGGAAAGAAGTCTTGTGAAGGAAAAACGCACCTTTGGTGCATGAAAGCCTACCGAGAATACGCTGTAGATGTCCGGCTTCATGAAATCCCTCCCTCCCTCCTTTTTTTTCGCCTTTCTCTCTCCCCATAACGTCTAGCACCACAAACACACACACACACAACCTGTCACTCGAAACCCCCCGTAACAGACGGTGCTGTGCGCAAGAAAAGAGAGGGAAGGGAAGGGATGGGGGTTTTATGAAATGGCCGCTCCCGCTCACCTCCGTCGCCTCAGTTAGAAATGGCACACTCCTTCTTGGGAGCCAGAGCAAGAAGACGAAACAGCATAGAATTCAGGGTTAAGGCGCTCTCGTGGACACCGATGAGCTCGCGGCAGTGTGCCAGTTTAAGGAAGATGTCCACTGCGCTCTCCAGGACATCTCCAGCGCCACCTGTCGCCGACTAGGAGGTGAGGCACCCGGCGGAGTGTGGGCCTCGGCCTCCAACTGTTTCAAGTCCGCCTCAGCACAGGCTATCACGTTTGCAGAGAGTTTATGCAGGCGGGAGACGAAGTCATTGCCCCTAAGGTACGACTCTCCACGCGACGGAGCCGAACCACAGGCTGGTGCACCCGCCCAAGCGGTGATGGGAAAAGCAGCGGGCCCCTCCCAGGCAAGCGAGGGGGACGTGGTGACGGTGTCGTCGCGAGGCTGAGAAGCCAACGGCTTCTCCATCAGCGCGTAACTTTCTCGTACGGGAAGGCAGATCCACGCACGCCTGAACAAAAATGGCCACTGAACGAGGTAGGGCAGCTCAGCCTCGGCAAGGCTATCTTCTAAAAGTCCTATGCGTTTCTGAAGCTCAAAGCGGAATAGATGTTGAGCCTCGGTGAGCCGCTGCATCTCTTCCTTTGACAAGGGGGCCTTACGAGCCGCCAACTTTTCGTACAGATCGAGGGGTACGGCGCGCTGTACGTTATCGCGCAGCGATGGAATGAGGTACGACCACGCTACTACGGCGGGACGGTGGCCTCCACCACCGGAGAGTGCGCTTGCTTTGGTGGACTCCATGACACGTTTACGCACGAGCAGCTGCCCAGTTTGCGGCTGTGTCGTCTGTGACATGTGCGAGAGTCCACGTGCTACACCGAAGCCGGACCATTTGTACTGCACAGCGTGGTAACCATGAAGATCTCCTCGGGCCCCTCCACTGTAGGCGCGCCTTGTACCGTGGGTACTGAGCAGAGCAGCCTTGCGTGTTGTCGCAACCACCCCTCGGAGAGAGGAGACCATGACAAGAGACATGAGCATCCCATACACCCCCTACTTATCGGTGAACAGAGAGTTGGGCAGGGTTCACGATTCGTAATGCGGCGACATCGATAGCCCCCTCCCCCCCCAAAAAAAAAAGAAACGGCAGTCGGGTGGGAACGTGCGGCTGAGCGTTCACCGAAGAGACAGAGGTCCGAAGGAGGGCCCTGGGAGTCGCACCTCTGAGGAAGAAAGGGAGCACGGGACGGTAGAGAACACGAGGAAGCCGAGCAGAAACTCTCCCTCCGCAAAAGGAATAAAAGAAAGCCGAAGTGGGTCAACAGAGAGATATCATTGCAGCGATGGATGAGAAGGTCAACGCCAGCACATCTGGATGCACGCTATAAACTTCTCTCATAAGTGATGCAGCGCAGCGTAATGGGTGACGGGAGAGGAATGTATTGCGATGAAGTACGCAAAGCAAGTGGGACTTCCCCTTGGGGGAAAGAGAACTCCAACGGTTACGATGAGGAGGAGGAGGAGGGAGAGGGAAAGCACGGACCCGTCCCAAGACTGCAAAGCATGAGACGCGGTAATCAAACAGAACGCGTTTTCTCCTACTTTGAGGGCGACAGGCAAGGCGAAAGGCATGGTCACAAGCTCTTTTGCGAACGCTCTCCAGTAGATGACCACAGCGCCCAATCTCCACCCCCCTCCCTCTCGAGAGACCGCACCATGATGGCCCACTCTCTCTCTCTCTATATATATATATATGCTCTTTTCTCGAAGCGGCTCGTCTTGCTTCACACAACACAGGCACGGAGAGGAGAAAAGGGTGCGGCATGAGGCGGAAGGGCTCCGTGCACCCCCCCCACACACACAAAGAAGGGGAGAAGTGGGGAGGCACCAGCCATGTTCAGGTTCGCTCGATCGGCCGGGAGAGCATCGTGTTTAACAAAAAAAGATCAGAAGCGAGGCCTACCACCATGCTATTACTTGTCAAGAGGCTGTCCGCACCTTTCACCCATCCCCCGCTCCCCCACCCCTCCCCCCTTTTCCAGAGACCAACGCGACGGGGAAGGCGAAAAAAAAAAGTTCTCCGCCATCTTTCGATTCGATCGCTCCGTCCTTTTTATCTTTTCAAATCCGTTTCGCACGAGTTTGCGTACCAAAAGAAGGAAAGGCGGCATACCACGAAAAGTGCTACGGCTTGGAGTAGCTGTTCCGCGCGAAATCATCTTCACGGCTTCGCTCGAGTCGGTACCAGTAGTGATCTTTCTGCTGCTGCTGGTCACGCGAGAGAATACTCCAATTACGTTCGTTGTTGCGGATCTCCCAATGTGGGGCACGCACCTCGAGCTGTCCACTGCGGACAAGCATTGTAGTGTTGTTCACCCCATCCATGAGCTTCTTCTCGTCCGCGATCACCTTCTCCAACGCTTGACGTTCTTCAGGGTTGTCAGTTGACGCGAGGAGGCGTTCAGCATCCGAAACGGTGCGGTAAGACAGTTGCTGCAACCTTCTGGGGTCCTCTGGCGTGGGGGAGGGAGCTTCAAGCGGAGTGCCATGCCCCACGGTGCTGTTGGCATGCGTAACGCCTCCGCCGAACCATCGCTCCCACAAGGAGGCCTCCCTCAGCTGGTACTCAAGATGATTGTTGACGTTGGGGGAGGGCATGCGGTTCTTGTGCGTAATCTGCGCCTCGTACAAGATGGAGCTGGCCATGCACGTCAAGAGAATCCCTGTCGTTTTATATGGGTGCTCACGCGTCCAACGAGTGGTTCGATACAGCCACCCAGAAACTTCCCTCCCTAGGAAAGGGATAGGCACCACCTTCTCCAGCATGCTCAAGCCACGCCTAGTGGAACAAATAAAAATAAAAAAGATGAAGGAGAGAAGCTTCCTCTCCTCAACCGTGAATTTTATTCGCGTTGCTGCTGTGACGGTATATGCACAGGTGCAGACTTGCAATCGCAGTCTGGCACCTTCGCCGCCTCTTCCTTCCGACTTCTTCTTTCTCGTCCCTCCCTTCACCCTTTGGTGAGCAAGGGCAACACCCTTTCGCGCTCGGGGATACACACCCCGCAGGATCGCCCTACCCCCTAGCCTAATCTCAATGTCAGAAGGCAGAACTTCAGAAAGGCAATCACCCCGCCCTCCCTCCACAAGGCTAGAGAAGCTCGCAGGGATCTTCCATGCGTGCGGGAGAAGAGGGGTCGCAGGGCAGAAACCACCGAACACACACACACACACAAAAGATTTGGGGGAGAAGGAGGAAGGAGGGAAATAAAAAGAGAGCGCATGATGCCAAAAAAAAAGTGAAGGAAACGTCGAGGAGACAACGTCTGTCACATCCGCAACTATCACTATACATACATAAGGAAAACCTGCCCCTTTCTCTCGTGCGTACCAGAGGCAACGTGTGGGCATCCTCCCTATCCAACATCGCTCCACATGTCTTCCCCGTTTTCTTTTTTTTTTGGAAGGAAGAAGAGAAAAGCAGAGCTTTGGTGGGGAGGGAGGTATTTGCACAGATGGTATCTTTCTTTGCTTGGGTGTGCTCAACGTCATCCTACGTCTCGTGACGAAGTTCACTCCTGATCCCCACCCCCCACCCCCTCCCACCCCGCGCCGTTCTGCTTTTGCTGATGCTGCAGTGATTCATAAGACGAGGAGGAGTTGATGAGCAAGAGAAAAGGCGAGGGAGGGAAGAAGGGCGAAGAGGAGGAAAACTATCTTTGGGACACCAGCACCGCCCTTAGCACATGCGGTGTGTTGTCAGAGATCAGAAGGGGCAACAACTCTGCATGCCTTATGACCTACACACACACACGCATATATATATATATATACAGATATGAGGCCCAAAAAGAAAAAGGTACGCGATCTAGCATGTTCGAATTGATGAGGCGGTGAAGGAAGAGGGGGGGAACAACCCAGTTTTTGCACACGGAGAGAGGCACTTCACGTTGAACCTCCTTCCCCAACTCCAGCCCTTCCAGCGAGAGGGGAGGGGACCGGGGGAAGGCAAGTAATGTACATATAACGGTACAAGGGAGGGGGAACGGGACCGAGGGGAGGCACACATTCATCAATCTGGAGAGAACCAAAACACCCGCTGAAAACCCAAACATAAATGGCGTGAGGAGGCGTCCCGTCAGCAAGAAAGGAGAATGGGGGGAAGCTGGAAGGGTGTGCGTGAGTGACTTGCACATCCGCGTCCGTGGCAAGGGTCTCGGGCTGACTAGGAGGGAGACAATTGGGTGGGGGAAAGGAGGAAGGGATAATAAATGCATTCCTGTTGGTTAGGCTTCCCCTTCAAGTCGCTCGTCACCGGCAGCATCCCTCACCAGACGATCGTGCCACACAAGTTCACTCGCTTCGATACTACGGCGAAAGGACGTCTCGTCGTCCACGAGGTGTGCCAGCCGCGTAGCTTCCCAGAACTGACGGCGAAGAGCATGGCGCTCATCTCGCTCCTCCAGTGCTATCTTCGTAAAGGTGATGAAGTGCTGCTGATCGCACAGAGTGCTCGCTCGCAAAAAGGACGGTGTCCGCGTCGTAGAACACGCGAGTGTACTGTCTGCCACTGCCGCCGCCCCGCCATCGCCTTGGAGGAGCATGTTCGCGTCGCTGTCCACCGGTGCGTCGTCATGTGTGAGTTGTTGCAGTTGATGCTGAATTCGAGGGCCCAGATCATCGAGGAGGCGCATCATCCGTTGCTGCGCACGCTTCTGCTCCTCCAACCGCTTGCGCGCAAGACGCTTCTCCACCGTTGACTCTAACTTTGTCTGTTTTGCAACTGTTTGGGAAGCTTTGATCGTCGCCAAGTCGGTCAGACGGTCTTCTTTCCAGGTCGACAGTTTCGCACACAGTTGCCGCAGCTCCTCCTCCACAGCGGGCCGTATTTTGGGAGAGACAGCCGTAGCCGCACCTTCCTTTGCGAGCCCTCTCCGCCTGGGGTCAGTCTTGGTCGCGCCGGAGAGGCAAGAAGGGCCGCTGGGGCGGTGCGGCATCGTAGCCGAAAAGGTAGGCGACGGCCGATGGGGCGAAAGGCAGCGGTGCGTTGTGACTACCGCATGAAGTACCGGATCATCAGAGCCGAGCTCTTCGGCCACGAAGTTGAAGACGTCGACTTGATGCATCTCGTAATAAATATGTATTATGAGGAGAGGGAAAATATGCAGATACGACGAGGAACAGCGGAAGATGTTGACCGAGTTCGATGTAGCTTTGGGGGATGGTATCCAGAACTCGGTTGCGATGGTTACGGTATGGGTGTGCTTGTGTGTACGTGCGTGTCTTTGCAGGTTTGGTATCCTCGGCTGGCTACCTCCCCATCCATTTGCCGATCAACAACAGAGAAAATATACCCTGAAGCTACCTGTACATATATTTAGAGAGAGATTGTCTGTGTGTGTGTGTGTGTGTGTCTGTGTGTCTGTACACTCAGAGACTTGAAAGAAACGAGAAAGAGATTGGACGTTCCAGTACCCTGCACCCGCCTGGAAAAAGAGACGATGATACTACACACACACACACACAGACAGACACACACGCCAGGAAAGGAACATCCATGTTAAGTAAATCAAAGAGGGAGGAGCATTGAGCAAACAGCAGAGCGAGATGCAAAGAAAGAGAGAGAACGGAAAGATGTCAGAGCTACAGGCCTCTCACGAGACTCTAAACAAGCACACGCAGAGAGACACCATTCTGCACTGGCGCGCAAAGGCAGCCGCATATACACGCATTACCGCAGCGGAGTATCGACTCGTGGAAAGCTTCGCCCTCGAAAAGCTCTGCTCCACCAAAGGGGTAGGTTCCGTAGAAGGAGCATCACTTCCACAGTACAGGCGTACTCACCGAAACCGAGCGTAAAAATAAAAAGGAGAGAGAGAGAGAGAGATTGGCGTAACGAGTTGAGTTATGCAAAGTCACTACAGGTGGGCTCCAGTCCTTTAACCACCCGCGCGCGTACGATAGCGATACACAAAAAGGAAAGAGAGGGGGAGGGATGAGGAAATGCCTCCTCCTCCAAAAGAAACGGAAGCGCGCTCTCCCCTTCGCCGCAGAATATATGAACATATATATATATATATATGATTCGGCGCGCGCGCCCCTATCATCCACGGACATTGCGTACATGTTTTGCTACACCGACGGGCATGCGTCTCTAAACTTTCAGGAGACCCCGGATCAGGTCGGGCGGGGGGTATGAGAGTGGCATTCTGTGGCCTAGAAGCCACACTAACAGACCGCAAACATAAAAAAGAAAGCAGTGGACAGCTGAAGACGGCAGCTCCTCTATGATTCGCTCAGATGGGAAGGATGTCAGGGAGGGGGGAAGGGAAGAGAAGAGAACGAAAGGAAAGAACGATGGGAGCGTCACTGCCTGTCTCTACTGTTCGAACACGACACTGCAGACGCTTTACCAGGGCCGTGAATAACTAGGTAAAAGTAAAAGAGAAAGGGGGCACTGCTGAGCTCATTCAACCGTCCGATCGGTCCGAGTAACCACGCGCAGGGGCCGATTCCTAAACAAGAAAAGAAAGAGATGGAGGGAACGAAGGAGGTCATAGCTCGCTGTAAAAGTGGCTCCCGCCGAATGTAGAAATCAGGGAAGGCCAAAAAAAAGAAACCACCGAAACCTTTTTTATGTGAGAGAGAGTGTGTGTATACCCTTCTCGTCCCTGAAAGCTCTGCTCCCAGAGCGACCTCACATGAGGCAGGGAAGGGGGGAGGGAGAGGTAGTACACCGGGGATCGCCCTTGATGCTCATCTCCCCACCCATCTTAGTGGAGCAGGACGCATATAAATAGGTAACGATGAGTTGACTCACATGTATATGGGTTTGTGCACGCGGAAAAGCCATGATAGATCAGGTGAGGAAAGGGAGACATCGAGGAAGGTAAGAGACGGAGCAGCCTCGTCAAACGGGGATGGGACCGTTCACGGTGGGTATTGAGCTGCCCTCACCTCACCTCCTTGCTCGAATCGCTCCCGCTCTAACGTTTCTTGTCAGCCAGGCAAGCAGAAAAAGCGTTGAGTGCAACTGCAGCGCATTGCTGTGATGCACAAAAAAAAGGAAGAGAGAGCGATGGTAAGCGGCGGTTCTTAGCCCCCCTCCCCCTTTCCCCCTGAAACACAGTCGCGCGAGTCAGTCGCTCTTCGCCTTTCGGTAGCTCTGGAACGCCTCAATGACCTTCCTTGTGGCGGCCTTGATATCCACGATCGGCTCCGGGTAGTCCGTGGCATAGGACTCCAGCTTCTCACCTTTCTTCGCGCGACCTGACTTCGAGCTGGTGCAATACGTCTCCCATTGATGCACCACACGCGGGGGCACCTTGGCGAGCTCTGGAACCCACTGATAGATGAATTTGCACTCCGGATCGAACCTTTCGGATTGCCGGAAGGCGTTGAAGGTGCGGAAGAAGGGCTGCGCATCGGCCCCCTGACCTGAGGACCACAGCCAACCTCCGTTGTTGTTCGCCACATCGTAGTCGACCGCCACCGTCGCGAACCACCGCTCGCAATCCCGCCAGTCGATGGCGAGCACCTTTACAGCAAAGTTCGCGATCACCATGCGGCAGCGGTTATGACACCAGCCCGTGGCATTCACGCAACGCACAGCTGCATCAACGAGCGGCACGCCGGTGCGTCCCTCTTTGAAGGCGGCAAAGTGCTCGGGCTTTCCTTTCCATCCAAAGGCATCGTAGGAGCTCTGGAAAGGTGCATTCTGCTGTGGCTTTTTCCCTTTCACGAGCTCTGTCTGGCCAATGAAAGCCTTCAGCTGACCCTGCAGAAGTCGTGGATGATGAAACGCCAACATCGCGTAGAACTCACGCCAGACTAGTTGGCGAAGGAAGGGATGAGTTTGACCGAACTCCTGCGCACCGGTGTGCCACACCTCCCGTATGGAGACGGTACCGCACTTAATGTGGGGACTAAGGTGCGAGGTCTGATCGGCCGCAATGTCGTTGCGTATTTCCTCATACTTCTTCAGTTTCTTGACACCAGCTAACCGCTGAAGTCCTTCCTTTCGGCCGCCGTGCTCCCGTGCCATGGGCATAGGCGTGTAGAGCTGCGCAGGATCCACCACGTATTGCTCGAAGTTCTTCTTCGGCGCGGCCACCAGCATTGCCCGCACGCGGTTCACGTCCAAGGACAGCGGGGCTGGAATCTTCTTAGCATGTCCCGCCATAAATCGATTGTAAAAGGGCGTGTAGACGCTATACGGAGCGTCCGAACCTGTGACAACCTCGTCGAGGGGCCGCAGCGTGTAATCGTGAGGGCCTGTGACGCAAGTAATGCTGTTTTCGCTGGCGTAGTCGCGCAACAGTCTATCCCGCATCAAGGCGAACGGGGTGTAGTCTTCGTTAAAGCCGAGCAGCGTCACATCGAAGCCGCAACGGCGAATTTGTTGAAGGCACGCCTCATCGTTGCCGCGCAGGCAGACCAGTCTGCCATCCAACTGTGCCGGTCCATCCAAGTCCACAAGAGACTCGCAGAAAAACTTGAAAAATGCATCGCCGAAGTATGGGTTCTTCTCCTTATCGCACTGCACAGGATTGAAAAAGAAAGCCGGCAACACAGCGATCGAGCGCGCTGCTGCCGCCTCACAGAGTGCGGCGAACCCGGTGTTGTCTGCCAGGCGCAGATCGCGCCGAAACACGAAGAGCGCCACCTTCGCTCGCTCGGCGGCGGCCTTCTTCGCAGGACTGCCGGAGGCCGGTGAGTTACTGCGGCTGCGCTTCATCGCTTTGGCAGTTGCAGACGGCGTCTTACTGCCAGTGACCCTAACGCGCCGCGAAAGCAGAAGAAGAAGAGTGAGCTTCGTTTCGGTTTTTCCTTTTGCGTGTGGCGAGGTGAAACGGATTAATAAAAAAGCAAAACGAGAAGAAGCTGACGGCGCGCTCGCAATCGATTCCTGTGAAGTTGTGGCGACTTCAGCTCTCCCACACGTCACCAAAGTGGCACAACCCAAGAGCGAAACAACACAGGTGGTGCGAGGTAACAGCAAAGGAATGCACAGCACCACACGAGCATCGCTCCAAGTCCCGATAGGCAAACGGTGAAGCGGTAGACCACCGATATGTGAAGATGAAGCAAAAAGGAAATGGGCGATGGCAACGAGAAGGGAAAAAGGAAGAGTGGCTCCCTGTGGTTGTGGGGAAGTACGGGGGAGGGACAGAGAAAGGAGGATATACTTCTCCGGTCGCACAGATAGAAGAATAAGCCAGCGCAGGCTGGGCGGTATGATCGCGGCTAGCTTTCAGCGCCGCCAATGCGTTCCCCCCGCCCTTTCCTTCTTCTGTGTGTGTCGAGCTGTCGAGCCCTGGGGGCTCCGTTAGTCTACCGATTCTTCGCCGGCGGCCCTCAGCTTATATTAAAAAAGTAGCCGTGCCCGCCGCAAGTCACGACACATTCCGTGTTATTTGGAGAAAGGGGGGAGAAATGTTGGCCAGATACCCACGAACGGTGTAGGATGTGAAGAGAGGAGAAGGTGAGCAGCGGTACGGAAGCCTTACCCAACAACCACGATCCACCTGACGACGCACACACACACCTCTCCTTCTTCCACGGACCGTCCTCCTCGTTCCTCTGTGGAGCTTCCCCCCCCCCTTCGCTTTACCGCGATCCACACCGTGAACCCCTCTTCTACGATTTCGCTCCCTCCTGTCGGTATGCTCAGTCGCGCATCGTCCCGCTCCCACTCCCACACGCGCCTCATCGGTTACCGTCTGTGGTACGGAAAGCAGCAGGCTGTAGAGGGAGGGGCGGAGGGGGAATAGAAGAGGGGCGGAGGGACGAGGAAGAGAAGAACCTCGCTGATCATGATGGCACTCCTTCCTACGCCTTCCAGAGCCGCATCAAAAGCAGCGATCCCACAAGCGCTGCAAGGGATAGGTGTCGGTGAGTCCGTTGAGAGGCTCTCCTGTACAGATCCGCCGTTCCTCGTCGCCTCGGGGAGGTGGGCACACCGGCTGTACTTCTCCTCGAAACACGGCTACCAGCACACGCGTGTACGTGATAGGGATCACAGGCGAACGTTTCTTTCCAGCAGTAGACGGCGCTGCGGGTTCTGTGCGGGAATTCCTCAACATACGTTGCAGGAGCTCCGCAAAGCTGCCGGAGGATCCAGGAAAATGTTTCGGAACTCGAACGACGGAGGGAGAGCCCAAATGCGGGGGTGGCATAGCGGAGGAGCTCACCGGCTCAGACGCACGGCCCCCGTTCTGTCGCCGCGCAAGCTCCATTTCCACTAAAGTTGCCCACGCTCGCCCTTCCTCTGGCTCCTCGGCTTGCGGCAGCAGAAGCACGCCCAACGTGTCGCAGTACTCCTCCATGACGATACCGCTTCGCCGCTGCAGCACTCTCAAAACTGGGCCATCGGAAGGATTGTGGTTGTCCGCACAGAATCCAGCGCAGCTACGACGGTTGTGACGGGTGCTGCGACACCGCCGCCGCCTTTCCAGCAGCTCCAACTCCTGTACGTCGACAAGGGCACCAAACAGCGGAAACATTCGTGATAGAATCAAGGGGAGCGCGCTTGCTTTTCTCTTCAACTCTCGATTAGCAGCGGCGCATTCCTCACACAAACGGCGCACGATTTCGAGACGCTCCACGACGACGCGCACCGCGAGATACCACATGCGCGCTGAAGCCAGCGAGAGAATTGCGTGTAGGAGCCTCTTGCGCTGATGACGACCCACGCGTTGCCGTGGTACCTGATGCGCGGAAGGGGAGAGTGTCGGCAGGCCGACTCCAGCGGGACAGTCGGTTGATGTTTGGCTATTTGGCCTAGCGTGGTACTCTTCAGCTACCGCATGAGACTGGCTTTTATCTCCATAAGAAGCCGTCAGAGTCCGCCGACTGCGGCGGGCAGCCCGCAAACGTCGAAGCGTGCAGCGCCGTTCGCGTAAATCTCGAACAGCGAGCACCGAGTCCGATGTGTCTAGTGTGCGAGATCGTTCACAGGAAAGCGCCCTTTCTTCGTTGGCCAATGTAGTTCTCTGCCTTCTCAAGTCCTTTCTGCCGCGCTGACAACTCTGAGGAAGATCCGCACAGGTATTCGAAGTTTGTGTTTCCTTTCGTGTAATCGACTTTGCCTCACCAGTAAGTCCCGTGTACCAGTAGCGACGCAGAGCAGCTGCCCGGGACACACCGCGAAAAAGTCGGCACGTCTTTTTTGTAGAGCAGCGTCGCCTCCAAATATCACGGCGGGTTCGCATCTTTCCCCTGTGGCCGGTAGACGCGTGCCGTGCGCCAGATGGTATATGTGACTGCTGCTGCTGCTGCTCAGAAGTCTCAACACGGGAACGCTTCCATGGTGCCGACGCACCTTCGAGCTGCACGCCAGAGACGGCGGCGACGACGCTGGAAGTCGACAGCGGCAGAGATCTAGTAGAGATGCTCGCGTCATCCCGTGCAGTGAGACCACGTTTTCGTTTGCTATCCTCCTCTGCTTGCCTGGCCCGTAGCTCACAACGGCGATACTCTTGCGTTGCAGACGTTACCTGCTCACGTGCGCGTAGTGCTGCCTTTTCTTCAAGAAAGCTTGATGAGAGAAGAGAGAACGTGCGCGTAGCGGTGGCCGTTGTGGGCTTAGCAGTCCCTTGATTGTCCTTGCGAGGTGTGACATTCCTGGCAGCCACCGCATCGCGTGGCGCGCGCCGTTTTGTTCGCCGTCCCGTCCCCACTATGGACATTCTCCGCTGTTTTGCTTTTTCCCGAGCCGCACATTCGGCGCGGTGTGCGTCCACACCCAGCATGAGAGGGTTAACCCCTCGCCCGACCGCCTCGACCACTTTGGCTGGCGGAGCCACTCGTGGGGTTGAGCCAGCCCGGCGGTGAGCATGATACAGCGATGTTGCAGACCTGTTGCTCGCATATCCCGCATACCGGGCAAGGAGGCCATCCAAGATGGAGCCGGCGTCCGTGGCTGGCATCAGTGCAATGATGCTCGTCCACTGTCAAACAGAAGTCAGGCCTGATACTCGCCCCAAGCACTCACACCTACACACACACACACACACACAAACCCGGCCCTCGCCTCCCTTAGCGTCGCTTCGATTCGAGAGAGGAGGATGCCGAAGCGCAATGAAGAAGGCTGGCCACCGCCCTCGTTCCGGCGAAAGGCGAAGATAACAAAAGAGAGCGAGAAGAGGGACGGCCTTTGCTGATGTGAGAGAGTGCGCGGAGGGAGAAAACGAGATAAGAAAGCAACGAGGAAGCAGAGGGAGTGTACAGCAGGGAAAAATCGTTACGCGCGCGCGAGAGAGAGAGAGAGGTGGGAGGGAAATCAGCATCAGAGGAGCAGTACGCCAAGGCGGGCAAAGGAAAACAAGAGGCAAGGGAGAGAGGAACTTGCTGTTGTTTGGCCAGCAACCGTTCGCGCGGGAACCACCCTGAATTGATTCAGAGGAGAGCGATCGCAACGGTGCAACTGTGGTGGCACGCCGAACTAGTCACGACGGTGGTGTAGCTGCCGTATTCCATCGAACCTTCGCCCTCATGTGGTCTCGTGGAACTTGCTTGATTCTGTGTTTCCCTCCGCCTCTCCCAACTGCGGAGAGCACGGCAGGCAGGCCAAGAGACACGGCGGCGGCCAGCGGCCGGCAATTCTTTTTGTTACAACATACAGAGCCTTCCGATGATAAAATAGAAACAAGAAACACAAGAAGTGCGAGCAGCATTTGAAGGATCGCATGTGCCTTCTTGGCTCAGGGTGGGGAGGGGGAGGCATCGAGAGAGGCTAAAAACCGCAGCAGCGAGATCATTGCCGAAGGAAAGAAGATAAGGCACATCATAGGCCGGTGCCATATAAGCTCGAAAGTGTGGTCATCTATTCGTCCTCTGTTGTTCCGCGTCTGCAACGATGAGCGTCATCCAAAGAGGTTTCGATGAAGAGGGGCACGTGAACTGCCGCCCCCCCCTTTCTCTGCCCCACCACTCAATCGACGTCGCCAAACTCCAGCGTGTGTAGAGCACGAAGCCGCATTCGAGTTGAGAGAAAAGAGGGAGGGCTCGCACTTCTTCCACCCGTCTGGCGTCCCTCCAGTCTCATGCGTACCATTGTATGAGGTGTGCAGGTGTGCACGACAGAGGGTCATGCAGCTGCGCCTCCAGCTGGCGCACCGCCCGCCCGCGCTCAAGATCGAAAGCACGTTGGTGACGGCTGTGCCACCGCTGCCGTGGAGGGTCCTCTCGAGCCAGAAAAGTACTGTGATGAAGAAGTTCGTCGGCGAAGGCGGGAGGGGCCAGAAGATACGCTGCATGTGCCTCTTCATCGGCCCTGGAAAAGTCCATCGCCGAGGATGGAGGGAAGCAGCACCACACCGGTGTCAGCATGCATCCAAACCGCTGCGCAAAGAAAGCGGAGGAGGACACCACCCCGATACGCTCAAGAAGAGGAACACGGAGGCCCGTCGAAGCTTCCACAGAGTACCGGCACCGCAACAACAGCGTCCCTACGGCGCCGTGGAGCGTGAGAAGCTTACGAGACACATCCGCCGCCCTCGCAAAGACGCGAAAGGCGGCGTTACTCAAGTTTCCGTAATAGTCCAGCGTGTGGGCATAGGATGGCACGGGCACCGCAGCCACTCGTGAACTCGTTGACTCAACAGACTCCTCGTCCCGGTGCCGCTTCACACGCGGTTTGGTCACCAAGGGCCGTCTGGAGGCTGGCCGACTTCGCTGAGATCGCTGTTGCCGCGCTGCACGGGACGGGCGGGAGAGCCCGTAGTCTAGTGGGAACACGGGCTGGCCGACCAAGTGGAGAAGAGACGTACGGTCCGCGAAGCCGAGTACTCTGCACCGTCCCCGAATGGCGGCTGTGCGACCGTTCGGCAGTTCCACCGCCGACATGGTGGGCAAATGAGGGGCGGTAAAGAGAAACCCAAAGAACCGACGTGCAAGTTGAAAGTGCGTACGACGTGATACCATCGACGTCCGGTACAGTCTCCGCACCGAGGCGGTCGATACTGGATCCACTTTGCAACCCTCCGTAGCTACCAGCTTCGCCACGCCATTGATGCTAGAGTCAGCGTAAGAGATTGGACTGGGCTGGCTACGGAAGAGGAAACCAATCCGCCATGCAGCGACGAAAGGAGCTCCATCAGAAGGACAATTCCGAAGAAATGGGGCAGGAAGACTCGGAAACGCAACGAGAAGCAGATGCGGTGTCTGCCGATTCGATAGCCGCGTCTCCCGTGAGGATTTGTTCCACCTTCTTATGTGTTGACGACTGCCCTTCCCCGAATCCTTTTCGATTAAAGAATTGCCACTTCGTTTCTTACCTACAACGCGGTACTTCGAATGCTCTGACTTGAGTGGTAGTCGGTGCTTCTTCGCACGAGGGTCCGTGCCTTTCCGCAAACGGTCATCGGAGCGACAACTCCGCCGCCGCAGTTGGCGGAACACACGCGCGCATCGCTGAAGGGTCCATTGAAGCGTAGCTACCGTATCCTGAGTGGAGGAGATGCAGCGCCAATATTCCACGACGGAGGCAAAGGTTGAGTGAAGGGTACACGGGCTCCACATTGATATAAGTTGAACACAGTAGCGCGTTAATGCAAGGCGGCTAAAGTGAACAGGTACATCACAGAAAAGAAGTATGTCGCTGATATTTGCGTTATGGTCCGCGTCGCGGGGAACGACCAGCACAACGGGTACAACTCGCGTGTGGCGGGAGAGTGTGCTGATCGCGCTGCGCTGTGCATCGAAGGTGGAGTGGACCGCCCCGAGACACCACATGTGGCCGTGTACCACCGTAGTAGCGCACTGGCGAGCCTGCCGATGGCGCACGAGAGGGGATAGTGTCACCGCTACGCCTGCACATTCAGCGTCCGATAGGTCCGTAGTAGGTCGTAAATCCAAGATGTCGAGAAGGTCGGCGACAGTCGAAGACGGAGCAGATGCCCGAGGTATGAGGGAGTACACGCAATGGTGAGAGAGCTCCGATAGCATAGGAGAACCCAACGCGGCGGGAAGTGATGAGTCTAAAGGAGTGTCTGCTTTGCCGGTTTCGGCACTGCTCTTCGCCAGGCGCTGGCGGTGCTGATGTGCACCTAGCGCTGTCGCCCACCTCTGCAGAAAGCGATGACCCTTCCTCTTTGGTTCATTGCTCATAGCCACCTGCACCACGTCTTCACCGCCGTTCCTCGCCGGCAAGCCACCCCGACCCTTCTGGAGAGATGGGAGGCACTTCGCTTTCGCATGAACCGAAACGCGCTGCACCGCCAGTGTCACCCTGCGGTACGAAAAATATTTTACAAGTCGTGCATGCGACGGTAGCCATTGGACGACGCGATGTGCTTCCTTGATCCACGTTGGGGTCTTTACGGTCGGTGCGCACAATTTTCGCGCCTCCTTCGCCTGGGCTGCCTTGGACGTGCGCTTGGCGTAGCCGCGACAGCAGCGACAAGGCTCAACGGGTCGACCGTACTCCAGAGCGAATTGGCGGACGAGATGCCGTTTTCGTGCCACCGGACGGCGCCGCTGCCACAGTCGACGGCGGCGGCGCAGCCACAGCACCCACTGCGCCGGTGTCAGCAGCCGCTGATGCGCTCGCTTGATTCGCAGTCTTCTCAAATGGGCCTTCTGACTTGGAGTGAGGGTAGCACGCTGAAGGGAAGCTCTCATGGTCAAGTTCTCGCTGGACACCCCACGCTCGGTCGGCTCGGACATCCACAGGTAGGTTCGGTCGCGGATCTCCTGCCGCGAAAAGCCCATGGCCGACGGCACCGGGTCCGCGGAAGTGCTGGGGCCCCTGGTAGCGGGAGAAGACTTGAGTGAATCTCCTGCCGTCACCTTCGGTGGGCCCCTTCGGCTACCCTCCGCCGCTCGACGCTGGCGCGCTGCCTTTAATTTCGCCTCGCGCAGTACACGTGAGACGGGCACGTTGGCGGAGGCAGGCCGCCGATAAGACGGCGTCAGCAGCGACTGCGACGTCGTCCAGGGAAAAGCAGCCAACCCCTGCTGATTTTCCGCTGCAAAATCGGTGGATTCCGAGACATTACCCCGAGGCTCACGAGGGGCCGAGCCACCGTTCCGTGAGTGAGCTTCCCTACCCCCGCCCCGGAACACCAACTGTGCGAACGCTGCGACATCTGCCTTGCGCTCGTCGAATAGCGAGGCGGCATCCATGGAGTTGTCCGCCCTTCACACACACACACACACACACATACACTTACTTGGAAGGGAAAGGGAGGGAGGGGGCAGAAGCTTGCCCTGAGGGAATTGAAAAGGAAAAGCGATGCGGGGGCGTCGTGGCGTTCCTCTCACTCAGGCTTACCCAATATATATGTATATATGGGTCCTTCCTCTGGGATGCCACTGGCAAACAAAATCAGCGGCTTACACCAGCAAAGAAGGAAGCGGGGACAACGTGGGAGAGGGGGAGTAGCGGCACTCGGTCGTGGTCTTGTGCGACGACGGTAAGTAGAGTCACCTGTGTAGGACGTTGTGATGTTCGCCAAACGCTTGTGCAGCTTTGATTGTATGTGGTCGAATTTGTGGTCCTCGAACCAGTGCGCAGCTACACCGGCGGTGGAGGAAGAAAGAGAGCGACACCACATCGGAAGCCAGGAAGATCGTGCAGGGGTAGAATGGTAAAGCGTAGAAGAGTAGTAAAGGGATGGGGGGGCAGAGGTCTGACTGCACCGAGGTGTAGAGAGAAAGGGGGAGAGCCTCTCGCATGGGAAGTTCCTCCTCCCTTCCCCAGTCGTCACCTCTCTCGCTCTCGCTACACTGTGTCGACAACGTGGGAGTCTTCCTACCACTAAAAGGATGCCGGAAAGGCATCTCCGCAGCCATCAACGCAGCGGATGGCATCCGCGGTGAGTGGGACGGACAATGAAGGGGCGCGGCACTCTTCAGTGCGCCGAGGCTTGAGCCCAAATCATGGAAAACAGGAAGGAGGAGTGCCTCGGCTGCAGCCCCCATGCATGCCCCCTTTTCGTTCCTTCTGATGTCGGCGGTGCTGATCGGTTCCGCTATCTTGCTCCAAAATGTGTACTGATAGAGCGCAGGTGCTTCTGCTTAGAGCTCGCCGGAGAAAACTAAAAAGAAAGCAGCGCTGGCTGTAACCCATTTTCATCTCGGTGAGGCCTGCACACGTTAGGGGAGGGGGAAGGCGATGTGTGAAGAAGGAGCGCTTGCTGTTCAACGAAAAAATGAGGGGGACGGAAAGAAAAGAAGAGTAGACACAGATTGCCAACTCTGCAGTGGAATGTGTGCGTCCTAGCTCACCGCCTCTGTCGCCGTTGGCGTGTACTTGGATAGAAAATCCTTCCAGTAGAGCGTCACCGGAGGTGGTCCCCGGGTCTGCCACTCTCTCAGCAGGAGGGACATCTCAGCATTCCGTGGGGCGCCCAGGTATTGGCCGGACCTGGTAACGATATACTCCGGCAACAAGTGTTTTAGCTTCTCGTGAAAGTGCGTCACCACGTCCTGCAGCAGCGCCTTCTCGACCTGTGTTTTGATTTGCGCAGCAGAAGCCCCCTCTCGTACCGGAAGAGTATCAGGGTGGGTCAACCCCGTGAGTGCCGTCGCCGCCGCCGCGCGATATTTCGCACACGTGTACTCGTAGCAGCGCCGGAGCCCCTCGTCCCCGATCGCCTCCAGCTTATCCGCATCGCTGACGTAATCGCGTACGGCCACCCAGCTAGCACGCAGCGCGTCCGGTGTCTCCTCTGCGGCCCCGTCACTCAGTGCCGGTACAAACCACCGCCTGCCTCGCCGCGCTTCTTTCGAGTATGAAATGGCCTCCACAGCGGTTAGAGTGAGTCTCTCTATCGTTTTCGACCATGACGAAGACCGTACCTCATCGTCAGGGACGTGGTCTGCCGGTCGAGGGAAGGGGAGATAGAAAGTAGAAGAGCTGGCGGAGATGAGCAAAGCAACTGCAGCTGCCTCACTCGCCACAAACGCGGCCACCTTGCCGAATAGCGTGCCGTCCGTGTCATACTTGTGGTCAGCCGCATCGTGCAGCATGCCCACGAGTATAATCCGATACAACATTCCTGCCCGTTCGGCTGCTGAACAATCCGCAGCGGCATCCATGAGGTACAGAAGCACCGCCTGCTCGGTAACCTTTCGCATGTGGGCAAGGCCATGCGAAGCATCACGGCCCGCGCAGACATCGCTGACGAAATTAGAGCAGCGCTCCCACAACGCGTAATGTAAAGACTCCATCCACAACTGGAAGGTGAGGATCTAAGTCAGCGAGAGAGAGACACACACACCAGCAAGACTGGAGATCAGAAGTGCGGGGTATAATGTATATGCGCATGCATCGACTTCTGGATGTGTAGGGCTTCTTCTCCGGCTCTTGCAGAACAATCGATAGAGGTACCCTGCAGTAGCATTCACGGACGGAGCCTCACGAGCTGGCAACAGCCAAAATAAAAAAGACGTGCTGCGCAAAAGATGCGGCAAAAAAGAGTGGGAGAACATATAAAGCTAATGAAAGACAAGCGATAAGAACACCTGCATTGCGTGCGCGCAAGTGCGTTTTGTGAGAATGGAGAGGGGGTTTGTACGTGTGTGGTGCCGCCACTTATCGCTTTGATGGGGGAAAGGCTTGCACGGACACGTACGATCGTCATGTATTCTGTATGAAGAAATGGGGGAGGGGAAGGGGGGAAGGGCAGTAAACCCAGTACGCGGATGCGTCACAATCCATTCGTAGAAAAAACGCTACCCACCGCCTCCTTTTTTGTTGTTTTGCACTTCTCTCGCTGCTTTGCCACTGGGCTCTTGCGAAGCCACACACGCCAGATTCCCTTCTGTGCGCTTCACAGCACCACAACACGGGCCCTCCCATGGGAAGACGGCAGAGAAGAAAGAGGAAGAGAAAGAAAGTACCCCTCTCGCGTTCCCTCTGCAAGGAAGGCGATTTTTGAAGCACTAGCTCGCACGCACGGACGCACAGAAAGAAAAAGAGAAAGCAGAGCTTCGTATAGGTACATATATATATATATATATATATACGAACAGAAGATATGCATCCAGGAGAAGAAGAAGAACGAATCGCCCGATGGCTCCGAGAATCGCTGGTGGACGGTGCTCTCTCCTTTGCTCCGTTCGTTTGTTGTTCTTGTACCCAGATGGGAAAGCGAAGCGACGAAACCATCGACTGTCCACCTCCCACATTATCCACGACCAGGCAGGAAAGGAAGGAGTGCGGTATGCAGACGACAAAGCGAAAGCGGCGCTTGAGGAATGAGGCGACGAATGCTGGTAATCTCATTATCGTTTGAGGACCTTAACTTGATAGCGGGGGGGGGGGGGGGGGGGGCAAATTAAAACGGGGGCGGTGTGAAAATACACACA
>JASAOM010001051.1:46552-133887 GCA_030849085.1 Borovskyia barvae
GGGGGGGCGAATCTTCAAGCGTCGGCTGTGTCATCTTCCACACATGAGAGCAGCTCCATGTGCTCCACCGTGGTGACCCCACACGCCTCCAGCTCCACTGGGTAGCGCCGCAGAAAGGTACGCAAAACATCTGCTTCGCACGCCTTCTGGAGCCACGCTTCTCTCCATGACAGAAACTGCACGTAATGCTCCTGAAAGCAGCGCGCCACACAGCGGCGGATGAGGGTATCCACGACGAAAGGAAGCTGCATAAGCGCCGCTTGCTCACGCACAGCCCCGCAACACTCCACGTGCCGGGTACCCTGTTCTATAGCCTCCACCTCCTGCACCGCTCGAAGGTGCCGACCACGACTGAAGACGAGGAACATGCGCAGCCCGGTCAGCAAGGGGTGGTTTGACGGCATCAGCATCTCCAACTTCTCCAGCGTATTTGCGCAGAGGTATATCACTTCAGCGCTCACGGTCGATCCCAGACCACGAGCCACCGCCGCATATGCGAAGACTTCCAGTCGCAGCCGCGTACGAAGACAATGCGTGGGTGGGATGGAGGGGGCGACCGAGGCATCGAGGTCGACGAGGCGGCGCACCGCGGCCGCCAGCGGGACGCACCCCCCCTCGCTTGCTTGTCCGCCATCACCGTCTAACCATGCATCCCACGCGTCCAACCTTTCCTGCAGCAACACAGCTGCAGGACACACCGGTTCGACAGTATCACATGACGGCATGCCAGCCCGGCCTCTGTGCACGCAGTCCTCACTATGCCGAAACAACGTTGACGCAAAACCATCTCTTCGACGCTGGACTCCTCTCTCGTGGGGTCCGGTGCACCCTGCAGTAGCGGCCGCAGGTACCATCGGATCGTATACGAGCTGTCCGCACGTGCCACAGATGACGCCTCTAAGCAACGCTGCCTTTTGCGTGCAGAGAGAGCACTCACATCGGAAGCCGAGTAACTGGAGCTGCTCCGCCAGCGACACGGTCAACATGGTCGTAGCCGGCAGGTAGGACACAGTGAGTTCAACACCATCCTCGATCGATGTCAGGGCCACAAGCGACGCCACCACACGCACATTGCCGCTGCCCTTCCCAGACGCGTCGGCCGATTCGAATACAAGCGCACAGTTAGGAGTGCACGAATGATTCACAAAGCGAAGGAAAGCAAAGTACGCCCTGGGAGGGGTGGCGCTCTCGCCCTTCGGTGCTCCACCCGGGGTGTCTGCCGCACCCCTCGATGTGTCAGGCACCGTTGCGTTGCCGTCGAAGACCGGCGTCTCAGAGGGTTTCTGGAGACGAGACGGGGAGGAAAGCTCAATGCGGAACTCTTCCATGCTGCGCACGTTCAAGGAAAAGAGCTGCGCGGACAGCGGCGAGGAAGCTGTCACGGCTGTAGCGCTACCATGCCACTGCAGGACTTGTGTTGAGGTCTCTGCATGGGAGGAGGCCGGATTTCCCTCAGCAGGTTCGCTCTCGTGAGCCGGTGCGATCACGGTGCTTCCATGACCATGATTCTGCGAAGAAGGAGAAGTAGGAGCTGGGGTGGCGACGGCAGAAGCTATGTGGTGCCATGCGTCGGGAATGACACGCCGTGCGTGGGTGAGATACTTCAGAAGCACGAGGGAGATCTCATCACCGTCATCGTGTGCTTCATGCAGACGTGAGTCGGCATCGCTGCTCGGTTGAGCTGATGCGGTACCGGTGTTACCCATGGCGGTATACAGGGCTTCCCTCAGCAACCCTTCAGGCGAAGGGCACTGTCCCCCCGGTGAGCCTGCACCATCGGCAGATGTCTCACCGGTGTGGAACGGAAGCCCCACCATACATAGCGCCTCCTCTTGAACCACAAGCTCACCCTCACCAATCGGCCCCACCGCCACCAATCCACACCCTGCTACACTGTGGTATGGATCGATGCTGAGTTCCACATGGCGGTGTAGCTGAAGCTGTACTCGCGAGCTGTCCGCCCGCCAGGGACTCAGCAGAATGCCCAGCAGAGGGCGAATACGCTCGTGAATGAGTCGCTCACAGTGCACCGAAGCAAAATATTTGACAGCGGCACGCGACACCTGCAAGGCCCGAAGAAGTGCATTTACTGCCTCGAAGATCGCAGAGCTCACGTCCTCGGCGGCGGCGGCGGCGGGGGATGAATCAACCGAGCGCCACAGTGCCCGCAGAAAAGAAAACGAAACCAGCTCTACGGAGACCCCCGCATAAAGATCGAGCACCTCTCTTGCCTGCTCTAGTGAGAGATTCACCAGGCGAGGAAAAGTAGCTTGACGTTCCTTCACCCGCTTCCAACATGTCTGCAACCGTTCCGCATTACGCAAGACGTCACCGCAAGACCACTCCGCGCTTTTTCTCATCATATGCACCGTCTCCTGCAACCTTCTTAACAGAGAATCAATGTCAGCGCCACCGTCACCGTCGATCTCGTGCTCGGAAGAAGAAGAGGGGGAGGAGGAGGATCGTAGCGATAAAACCGGCGGGAGTCGTCCCAGATGGTGATGCGGAGGACCATTTGCAACACCACTGACATCGGCTGCCGCGTCTCCTCCCTCTGCCCGCCATGCCGATGGACGTCGAAACATTAGCGGAGGTGAATGGACCGGCAGAATGGATGAGAGACGATGGTCTCCGCTAACGGCTGCGGTCCCGCGGTGCTCCAGCTCGCCTTCTTCAGCGTGGATGAGATCATCCTGCGACGCACCGTCATCGTCTTCCCACGCGCCATACCGCGCGTCCCCTGAATCGCCACCCTTCCGCACAGAAGAAACAAAAAGCGAGAGAGCTGTGTCGGCTGGCAGCGCCACGCGATCGGCTATCCATCGGCAGAGTACAGTCGCCACATCGCAATGCAAGATGCGTACCCCTGCCCGCTGGGAGAACACACTCGAAACGCCCCCCAGCTCGCCCCTCGCGCTAGAAGAACTCAGTGAAGCACTCACGGTGTACTCATGCTCACCTACAGATGCTGCTAGTGCGCGCAACAGACTGACGATGATCGCAGCGTAGTCGTCGGCCTCCACGTTCACCGAAGCCCGCATCGCACCGGCTTTCCAATCTTCCCAGATACACAGCGCAGCGGAACAAAGTCCCGTCGACCAGTGAAATAAAGTTCTTCCGACCCGTTCTCTCACCACTACTAGCCCTCTGCGGCACCTCCGTTAACGGAAATGAGGTAAGCAACACCCCCCAAAAAAAGGCGGCGGCTTCCTCCAACTGTGTAACTCACTAAAAAGACGGAGGAGGACCGAATGAAGCAGAGCGTATGGCGATGACCCCTACGCGCGCAGAGAGAGAGAGAGAGAGAGGATAAAAAGAGGTTGAAGAAGAATAGAGCATGTCCATACTTAAGCTGAGCGAGCAAAGGCTTGAAATGGGGGAAGGGAGAGGAACTCCCTCCCCTCGCCCATCTCCTCCTCCGATGCTAGGGAGCAGAGGTGAGGAACGACCGCACGACACTTTGATATCTTAACTTCTGTCCCACACAACGAAAACATGGAGCTAAAGGAGGGGAGAGAAGGAGAGAGACTCATATGTATACACACACATATCGATGTATTGGTCATCGTGCGACAGTGAATGGATTTACATTTTCTTTCTCTTTCTCTCGTTACATGGACCCCCCCCCCTCCACCCCCTCCCCTCCCCTCCCTCCCCGCTCTCCCCTTCTCTCCTTACAGTTTCTGCCGTTTCCACTGGGCTAACCTTTTCGATTCGTGTCTCCTTTTCATGATGAGAAACTTGAAAACAAAATCAAATAAACTTTTGTTATTGTGATGGCGCACAGCCCCCCCACCCCCACCCCTCCTCCTCCAACATCCTCTACGCGATAAGCTTGAAAGAATCGGAGTTTGGATGGGCAAGAGAGAGAGAGAAAGAGGCTGGAAAGTCACTTCCCCTTCTCTCCCTTTTTCTGCTTCTCCTCAGTGATAATGAAAAAATGTTTTCAGAAGGGAAGAACTCAAACCCTTCCGTGAACAAAAGGCCTCCCATCGGATTGCTTTTCTTTGAAGACAAAAATCGGGAGGGCAGGAAACAGGAGGCAGGAAGTTGCTGAGGGTGCGCGAGACAGTATTTGGAAAGGAAAGGAGAAAAAGTGGCGCTGGCGCGGATTAAGAGAGCGGGGACGGTGGAAAAGAGCTGAAGAGGGTAAGCCGACGAACAAAAAAAAGAAAATTAGAAACGAATTGGAAGAGAAAAACGTTTTGAAAAAAAAACATCGCAAAGGGAAGGCCTCTCTGTTGAGGTTGATGGTGTCGTCACTATTCCTTTAGGAGGGGTTCGGAGATCAGAGCTGATGCTTCGTGGCAAGCGCGCGCTCCACAGCCCCCGCCACTCCACCACTTCTTTTCCTCGTTCCCGCTCCTCCCTTCTTTGGTGTACACCTTACCTGTTCCTTTCTTCTCCTCCCCCCCCTCCCCTCTCCTCCTCCTCCTCCCCTTGGTTTTCTCTGCGCTTACGCGTCAGCCCTCGATTCTTCTCTGACGCATACCACGCGTTCGTTCACCAGCTCACCTGAAAGCTTTACCAAGAAGGGGGGTCTTCACATACACATACACACACATATATCGATATATATATATTGAAACCCCCCGCTAAGGAGATGGTGTGAAAGGGGGGAAGGAGAGAGCATCACCAAAGAGAAGAAAGACAACGGATACGATGGGCCTTTGGAGAAGAGAGAAGTCGAAAAAAAAAGAAAGGTGATCAGGAAAAAGAAACTTTGAGGGATGGCTAACCGTATCTCAAAAACATCATCCTTCACTACAATCGAAACAGAAAAAAAGAGATAATAAGCTCGTCTTGTGTTCTGTGATGGGACGGTTGGCGTCTGCGTCTCTGTTTGCGGAGAAAGAGAGAGAGAGAGACACGCACGCACGCACACACACAGGAGAAGAAAATCAGAGGCAAAACGGTAAACAGAAAATTTATCCGACGAAAACTTCAGAAATAAAAGAAAAATAGGAAAAACGGAGACGCTCATTATCCATCGTAAACACTCCAACATCGCTTCCGTTTTGTTCATCTCGTGTCCCCTGTCTCCACGTTGGGGTTTTTCTTCACTTCTCCCCCCACACCACACCGACTTTCCTCTCTGTTTTCCCCGACCGCCATTGTCCGCCTGCACGTCCACTGCGGTAGGCTCGTACAATAGAAAAAACTCTCAGTAGCCTCCACGCCCTTGATCGGCCGGCGACGACGAAAGAAATGCGTGCCGCAGGGCAGACCACAGCGAGGGAATGGGGAAGGAAGGCGAGATGTTGTATCACCCAGAAACATGGGGGGCTTAAGAGAAAGAGAGATAGAGAGAGCCCATAAAAAACGAAAAGGAGCGAAAAAATGCAGAGATGAGGACTCCTGTAACGGTATAGCCGGCATCCGCCCTTCTTCCCTTCTTCCCTAGCCTACCTACCAATGGTTTCACAGCGCACAGACAGAGGGAAAGGGGGGGGAGGGGTACACATATACATATATGCAGGAGCGCCGGTTACACTAGTTGCAAACGAATGGCCAAATCCTCATCGGCCGGCTTCGCCACAAGGCGCCTTACAACTTGGCAGTGCCATCCTCCATATCAATCATAATTTTGACGTCCTTCGGATTGCGCTGCAAGGCGCGCGCGTAGGCCTTCACGCTGTCCTTGAATGGGTACTTGGCGCTGATCAGCGGCTTCACGTCCAGCCTACCAGAACTCAGGAGGCGTATGATCTTCGGGTACACGTTGCGGTAGCGAAAGATTGTTCGGAATGTTATCTCCTTTGCCTGCGAAGAGACCACGTCGAACGGCACAGGCTCGACGGGCATCCCCACCAGCACGCACGTGGCGCCAGGTGCGGCGTACTCGTAGATCAGCGGGTAGGCAGCAGCAGAACCGCTGCACTCGAAAAGCACATCACACCCGTTGCCACTGGTCGCCTCAGCCACGACCTTTTTCAGCTTTGGCACGTCCTTGGAGTTGACGGTGCGAATGCCTGCGTAGCGGCTCGCCGTTTTAAGACGCTCATCGAGAACATCGCATATGATGACCTCCGAGCACCCACCCGCTAGCGCGGACAGCGCTGTCACGATCCCAATGGTGCCACACCCGATCACAAAGCCCACGTCACCCGGCTTGATACCAGCCCGCGTTGCGGAGTGCATGCCCACTGCAATGGGCTCACACATCGCACCCTCTTCATAGCTCACGTTCTCAGGCAGTTTGAAGCACAGCGCGGCGGGGTGGATAACAGTGGTCGACATGCAACCGTCGATCGGCGGCGTCGCGAAGAACGTCAGCTGAGGGTCCAAGTTGTACAAACCACTCAGCGTCTGCACCGAATCCCAGCGTGGAATACCGGGCTCCAGCGCCACACGATCACCCGGCTTAAGATGCTGCACCGCGGAGCCCACCGCCACCACCGTGCCGGAGGCCTCGTGACCAAGAATCATCGGCTTGCTCACAACGAACGGCCCAATGCGACCGTACTCGTAGTAATGAACGTCGCTTCCACAGATGCCCACGCTGTGCATCTTAACACGGCAGTCGGCCGCCCCGAGGGTGTCATTCACCTCCGCATCGCGGATACGCAGCTCGCCCTTCTTCTCCAGCACGAGGCTCTTCATGAGCACCATCTTGGATACGCAAAAAAAAAGGATCGGCTCGAGGAACACACAAAAAATAATGAGGACCGCTTGCGTGAGGAGGTAAACGGAGAGCGCTGGTGACGGGGTAGTCGTTTCAGCAGCGACTGCTTGACTTCGTAGATCTTCGGGTGAAATGAGTACGGTAGGGCGATGATGAGCTTGGAGCTAGATAGACTTTTTGTGCGCGTGTGTAGGTGCGATGTGGGTTCGTATATATAAAAGTAGATACTCAAAGGAGAGGGTTGGAAAGAGTGCAGAGAAGCGATACACAGTTGCGAGAGGGAGAGAAGGGAAAGCGGGGAGGGAGGAAGGAGGAGGCGTAGCACCTTCTTTCGAAGGTTCCACGAAGAAAAGCACGATCTGGAAGAGATCAGGGGGGTGTTCCCACCGCGCACCCCTCTCTTTCGGATCACCATCAAAAACAAAACCGCATCGTCGACATCCAAAGGAGTGGATGGAACGAGGAGAAAGACATCGGCTCCAATCAACACCTTCGACCGTGCATATCATCAAATTTTCGAAAACGTCGTGAGACCACCCCCGATTCGCACGCCGGTGCCCGTCCCCTTCCTCCACCCCCCCCCTCGCTCCTCTCCAGCGTTGCGGCTAGAGTGGTGGAGATGATGCTCTCTCCATACGAAAGGGGAAAAAGAGGCGTGTGCACGTGATGAGGTGGCGAAGCGCTATAATAAGGTGAACGTGCAACGCGACACACGCACGCGCACGTTGGATTCGAACTGAATGCCCCATGCTTCTCCCGCGCTGACGACGTCACTGCCGCAGCGTTGAGGAGCGCCATCTCTGGAAGTGTGCAGCGCAGTCGCGTCGACTCCCTTCACCCTACCGCTCCCCAGCCTTCTCTTAAACACATACACACACACGCGCCACCCTTCCCATCCCCCCCCCTAGCCCGCTCAACTGTTCGATGATGCAATTTCTCTGTTCGCTTTTTAGGTTGATGCGATCGACACAACTTTACGCTTAGGATGGGTGCCAACACACCTTAGTCGCTCTTTTGGTTTCCTACTTACACAAACAGCTTACAGTGCTTAACTATCCTCTCTCCCGATTTTACAACTTCCTTCTCTTTCCCGTCGAGTGCGCGCCGACGTATGACTCACCAACGACGGCGCAGCAAAAGAGGGATGGAAGGGGTGGAAGCGGTGAAAGACAGGCAAGAAAAACGTGTAGGGGGGGGGGGCATGTGTGAGCGGAAGTCCCAAGTTATTAAACCCATCGCCATCCGGGAAGCGGACTTTCAGCTGAAAATCTGAACGTGTCGAACGCGACTCACCATCGACAGCCGCTGTTCTCCACTAAATACGACCGTGCCCGGTCCTTCCACGCGCAGCTCCGTGAAACCGTCCAATCGAAAGCGAACGTTCAGCCGGGTGACGATATCCGTGGCGCAAGGCAGCACCGATGTGTCTGCCCGTGTCGCTGTCGCATCACCCTGGCCAGGAAGAAGCGACGAGATGGTGAATTCGGGGGAGGGTCCGTTATCGCTAAGCACCTTAAGGTCAGACTCGCACCTCTCTTTCGGGGGTGATGGTATTCGAAAGGTGAGCGGGTTAGACAGTCGTCGCACATCCAACGGAAAGCACGCTATTACGTAGTCCTCGACGCTGTTGCTCGCCGTCAGGGTGCGCACAATAGCCCGCACGGAGTACATGGCTGTGACGGGCAGTAACCCACGCGACTGCACAAACGTACTCAGCTCGTCGAGAGACCGTGGCGGGATGTAGGTGACATGAGAGAGTCGGAGAAAGCCGCTGACATCGAGAGAACTATCCAAGGCAGTCCACCGGTGTGGTACCCCATCCTTCACCGCGGCCTGATACGAGCCCTCGTGCTCGGCTACGACACAATTTCGCATTGGCACGGTTCAACAGGGGGAGAGGGAGTGGCAGGACAGAGGAGCGGGTAGTAAAACGTATGAGGCAATGAATGCATGTGCTGGGGGGAGGGGGGGGGGTCTGTCAAAAATCCTTCTGAGTATGTGCGTGAGGATGCAGATGCGAAAGTTGGTAGGAAAGAAAGAGTGCGCGGCCGTAGTGGCGAGTTGATTCGCTGGTACTGCGCAGTTCTGTGTATGTGCACGGTGGTATCCACCTCCGATACATGTCAGATAGTTTTTTCCCTGCCACAGAACGGAACTCAATACGCATGCGATGCATGAAAAGGCAGGAGAAATGATCGAGAAAGCAAGAGGAAGAGATATGTTGAGTGCGAGAAGGCTGTTGCTGCCTACACACTTCACTTTGCAAGTCAGGCAACCCGGCAACAGAAAGCGAGAGCGTAGGTCTTTAAGTGAAAGCGGCATCACCTCCGCATGACGCTGACAGCGTTTCGCTGTGGCAGGCTCATTCTCTCTGATTTTTCCTCCCTCACACATTCGCAGACAGACACGCTCTGTCAGAGTTTCACTCGTGCGTCTGTCCTTCCTCCCACAGCCCTGCTCCTTTACCAATCCGCCTGGCACACTTTCATCGCATTGAATCTACACATTAGATGCACAACAAAGTGGGGTGGGATGGTGAGGAAGGGAGAAGGGATGCTGAGACGCATAGAAAGAGAAAATGAAAGAAGGCAAGAAAGCCAGCTTGCAAAACGAATCTCGTTGGAAAGAGACGATGCAGGACATATCTAGTTCATGATCAACATATCTAGCACCTGGGCATGCCATTGATCGACGCCCCCGGTCAGGACAGCCGCCTACGGAGGTGCCATGCAGGCATAACGCGGCAAATCCGCTGGGCCACCTTCAAAAGTTTCGGCTTCAAAGCACTTCCTCGTAAGAGTAGGGAGAGCGCATTCAGAGAGAAAAAACTGCGGGTAAAAGCATTAGCTTATGAGAGCGGGAGATACAAAGGGTCAGTTGATCCACAGAGCGCCCCCCCCCTCTCGTACACACACGCACACAGGGGAGGAAAGGGCTAAAGAAGCACCATAGCAGCGGCAAGCGCAACAACAACAACAACAACAACAACGGCTGCACTGTGGCAGTGCAAGCCTGATACATCTTCCACGAGAGGGAGGCCCGACAAGAGCACGAGTAGTGTCCTGAACCGCAAGAACGGTGAGGTAGCGAGAATGCGAGCGAGAGAGAGGAGGGGAGAGGCGGGCACAGAGGCGCAGAACGTGGCGTACACCAAGTCCCACACAAGCCCGTGTCCGCGACCCACGATCCCCGCTTCTCCGCAACCGCATCGCCCCAAGCGTTCCTGCGATCCCGAAGCGAACGCACGTGAAGGGTACTATGTCTGTGGTTGCATATGAGACGACCGCAAACACCGTCTTCGCAGCTGCCCCCCCCCCATCCGCCTCGCTGCAGGGGTAGGCGTGTCAGAAACGGTGAGCGGCCATTCCTTAGGGCCACCTCTATTGAGAATCGAACCAAACGCAACGATGTGCGGTGCACACCGCTGCATCAGTCCTCCCTTACACTCACAGACACACACTGAAAGCTTTACCCACACCCGCGAGGCATCCAGCAATAAGAGCGAAACATGCGGAGGAGCAGCGCAGTTTATGTCCATCATCGTCACAGAACAGGCCGCTTTCATAGCACTCTTCCTCTCTCCCCCACCCCCTACCCGAGCCTCCTCTTCCGCGCGCAGATTGCATGAGAGGTGAGGGGGAGGCGGTGGGTGCAGCACCCCTCAAGCGCGGGAGATACAAAGGGTCGGTCGATCCACAGAGCGCCCCTCCCCCCCCTCTCGCACACACACGCACACAGGGGAGGAAAGGGCTAAAGAAGCACCATAGCAGCGGCAAGCGCAACAACAACAACAACAACAACAACGGCTGCACTGTGGCAGTGCAAGCCTGATACATCTTCCACGAGAGGGAGGCCCGACAAGAGCACGAGTAGTGTCCTGAACCGCAAGAACGGTGAGGTAGCGAGAATGCGAGCGAGAGAGAGGAGGGAAGAGGCGGGCACAGAGGCGCAGAACGTGGCGTACACCAAGTCCCACACAAGCCCGTGTCCGCGACCCACGATCCCCGCTTCTCCGCAACCGCATCGCCCCAAGCGTTCCTGCGATCCCGAAGCGAACGCACGTGAAGGGTACTATGTCTGTGGTTGCATATGAGACGACCGCAAACACCGTCTTCGCAGCTGCCCCCCCCCCCATCTGCCTCGCTGCAGGGGTAGGCGTGTCAGAAACGGTGAGCGGCCATTCCTTAGGGCCACCTCTATTGAGTCAGGCAGCGAAGTCACTCCTGCCACGCACACCAACAAGGCACCGGAAATGGGTTTGTACTCGTCAACAAGTACGTTGTTATCCTCCACGACTCCCATCGGAAGAGGCACCCAAGCACCCGCCAACACATATTTGCTTAAAGAAAAGAGAGTTGCGGAGGTCAGTGTAGGGAGGGGGGAAGAGAGAAGGCGGGCTCAAAAAAATGTTTGTGTGGAGAGGCCGCAATTTCAGCCAGGCAGAGCATCGAAAAAGGAAAGCGCAGAACAGCGGAGGAGAAGGAGGGGAGATGAGGGGAAGCGAAGAAGGCTGGGCCGAGTAATCCCTTCTTCCGCAGGCGGCCGTTCGATGTGCGTCCTTGTGACGCATCATGCCTTACACCATGGGAACGCACCTCGAACGGAGATGCCACCGAGCAAAGCGTATCCTTTGTGATGTTCATGGGGGGAGAGAGGAGGAAGCGGCTCGGCTACTTGCTCTCCATCCTCACACACATATATATACGTGTGTGTGTGCATCATCATTTCAACATTCGTCTTTTCTTATGCCTTCATCGCCCCCCTTCCCCTCCCCCTCCCCCACCCACCCACACCCAAAAAAAAGGTCTCTGCAGGGGTGAAGCGGAGCCATCAAGCGGTTGTTCCATTCTCTGAGAGCGATAAGGAGGCAGCGGTTTGTCTCTTTTCCGGTGTGAGATGCGCAGATGCAGATTGGGTGTCCACACGTGAGCAGACAGTTGCCGAGTAAGTCGCAGAACCCTCCTGTATCTTCTAGCACTACCCTTCCTGGAGGTTCCACCTCACAGCTTGGCTCCGGCAGCAGCTGTCCGAGATGCCATACCGGCATCCTTAGAAGAGGGCCCCACCTTTCGCACGATCCTGTACCCCGGCGACGCGTCTGACGGCTCTGGTGGACGAGACGCACCGAACTTTACCGTTTCCTCTGTGCTAGACTCGGGATTATCCGACTGTTGTGGCTGCTTTTCGCGAGCGTCCTCCTTTGAGCCGTCCTCGGTGGTGCCTTTTTGACCACCGAGGCGGCGGCTGGCAACAAACTCCTCAAACGCGGTGGCGATGCGCGATGCCTCTCTCACTGCCGTCACCTCCGGTATCCAATGACGCGTAGTGCGCTCGATAAGATCTACCAACGTTGTCTTGCTGCTCCTGCAGGTGCGACACGCCCCCAACAGCTCGACGAACAGATCGCCGTTGTCCGGATCAAAGCGGATCATGCGGATATCACCACCATCGTCCTGCAAAAGTGGCCTAATGGTGTTGGCGATCAGCTCCTTAATCATCAACACTACATCGGAGTCATCCTTCTCCGGAAGGGTGTCCGCGTGTGGGTGAGGGGCGTTGGGATCAACATGGGGATGGCCACTGCTGAGGTGATCAGTGAGAAGCGCACTTACGTGATACTTGAGTTCCGACCAATCTGTGGATGCGATAAGAGCCTGCAGAGCAGCCTCGTCAACGACCTCATCTTGCGCTGAGGGAGACATCGTGAATCCACTCACGTCGACCGACGCGTCAGTAGCTTCCTCTGGAAGCATCGGCGCCACCGTTGATGAGGCTGAGACTGACGCAACACAGTCCTCAGGCGACGTTGACCCACTCGCATTTGTGGGCTTCTCTTCCCGCAACACTTCGTCTACGCACTTCTGCAGCGCCTCAGAGCGAGCCGCCGCGGCCGCCTCTTCCACGGGAGCCGATTGTTGGGTACCATGAAGCTTCATGGCGAAGTACCGTGCTGCTGACGCCGTGTCCTCCTCCTCCACGCGCTTCACCGTTACGAAGGATGTGCTCACCGTGACCTCCTCCACCATCGGTAGTGCCTCAAGCAATACGTGGGCAAGCGGAGAGAGGTAGCTGTTTGTGCCGTCAAACATCATCGTGTGCGAATTGGGCGGCAGAAACTGCACGTCATCGACGTAGAACTTGTAGCACGCATCGTTAGGGGTGGGCTGGAAGCGTACAAACACGGATCGCAAGGAAGTGCTGAGGTGCCCGGGCAGAAAGCAGTTGCTGACGGGTGTTGTACGCTGCGCTAAACTGCGGCGCCACGGCACAGATGATAGTGGAGCAGAGGCGCGCATAAAAATTTGAGGAACAGAATGAGAGAGGGAGTCCACAGCATTGGAATGCGACGCAAGAGTAAAACGGAAAGGAAAAGTTAGCGACATGCCCATCGCCGAAGCTCCATGCAATGATGTAGCTGATGATGACAAGGGGGTCTCGTAGCGTGGAGTGGAGGAGAAGAAAGGCACTGAAATGACGCGGCGGAGTGATTTCCTTGTCGCAGCTGCGGCCTTGTAGCACATCATCACCCGCGCACGACCGCCACCAGTACGCGTGGCAACAAAAAAAAGAGTTCGAGAGAAATGATGTGAGCAGCGGCGTGCAGCACTATCTGCACTGGCCATCAATATATGTATATATATATATATATATGTCTATGAAGTGCTCCAAAAATTTGATCCCGAATTACAGTCCGTATGCAGTAAGAAATAGAGAGCCGAAGTCGAGAGGATGAAGTAAACCGCTTGCGTCCCCTCTGTCTTGCGTCACAACACGCTCCATCTGGTCACGTCGCGTTACCCTTTGGCCTCGAGGTAACCTATTGTCGATATTAAACCTCTCAACATTGGAAGAAGGGTAGCTCACACAAGAAGAGACAGGTTGTGATGTATGAGCATCTGTGCATATAGGTGTACATATATATATATATATTCCTATCGCACCCATACGCCGTCTACGGCATCCATTCATTTTGTATTTTAATATGTTCATGTAACGTTATGTGGGCTTTTCGTGGCAATTATCGCAGGAATGCAGACGTTCTGCGCCAACATCAAGCTCAGACGACGGAAGCAAGGAATGCCAGAGAGGGCCAGCGATGCCACCTTGGCACAGCCGTCATCCGCTAGCACATCGAAGACTTCCTGCCCTGCCAACCCCTCGTCCCTTTTCCCCATTCGAGAGCATCTTTCCTTACTGCCTCAGCACCCAAGACACCACCAGGATGCGCTCCAGCATCGGCACGGAGCTGACTCTCCTGAGCCCTCTCAAACACACAAGAGCACACGCACACACACACACACACACACAGAGGGACCATTCGCACACGCGATACCGACAATTTCTCTCCGCTAAAGAGAAACAGAGATACACACATGACGCCTGGAAAGGCTGCATCCCCCTCCCCTCCCTCCCTACCCCCTCGATGAACCTTTTTTATGACGCGAAAATGGCTCACTCCGAAAACTGTGCACGTTGGGTCTGTGCCTCCTCCGTCGCCTCGGAAAGGAGGCGCGGCATCAACGTTTCCAGTTCTGTGTTCAGCGCGGTCTGCGTCTCAAGGGCTCGCCGCAGCCTCACTGCACACTTATCCAAGATGGCTTGGTAGGCGTCCCGCCGCGCCTTCTCCTCAACCCCTTGCGTCGCCGTCAGCGCCTCATACTTCGCCCGATAGATTGCGTAGTCGTATGTTTCTGCATCTCGCCCACTGCTGATCTCCAGTGCTTCTTTCATCAGCAGCAGCTCCGCCTTCTTTGCCGCAATAGTCAGCTCACGGTGAAGGGCTGCCTGTGCATCGGCGGAAAGGGTGTGTCTAGGAAACGGAGTACCCACAAACACCGCATCTCCGTTGTCGTCCTCTCTCATGTGGGCATCCGCTGCGCCATCCAGCGAACGGTCTTGCTCTGCGCCTGTCAAATCCGCCCGAGGCACAGGGAGAAGTTCATGGCCAAATTTATTCGCTACTTTGTTGTAGAGCGATACGCACCCCACACACGCCGTCTCGCCCAGGATGTACGCTTCCGGATCCACCCCTCCCAGTTTTTCCCTCTCCTCCTCAGCCATCTCATTTCGGCGATGAAGTAACTGCGAGGTCACCCGGTGGCAGGGCACCAGTGCACGCGAACCGCATCGAGTGCAGACCACAGAGACCGGCGTGAGACACGGGGCTGCCGCCTCACCACAGCGCCGCTCCTGAAAGTGGGGGAACACGGTGTACAGTATAGCCTTGCTGCCGTCCATCCCGCTTACAACCCGTTGCCCACACGGCAGCTCAGCTAGGCCGACGTACGTGCACGGCTCACACGCTTCTCCACACATCCGGAGGCAGGTGTGCCCGCAGGGCAGAACAGCCCCACATGGATAGGGGCAGTTGTGGTGAGGTACATTAGTGGTTGCCACACCCTCCTCCTCTTTTCCGTCTCCAGTATCCTCATAATCGGACTGGATGGGGTGCTGCGCATGGCACGGCAACAGGCAAGCGTGCGATGGATGGGGGCACTGGCTATACGGTTTCAAGCAGAGAGAAAGACACGTCTTCGGGCCATGCACCTCGATGCATGCCGGACTTTCCCTTCGTACCTCATCGCCTGTGGGGCTCGTGGCCGAAGTACCGTCGTCGTGCTCCTTCACAATCGCGATGCGGCGGCACTTGAAATGATCGGGGCACATCAGTGCCAGCACGCTGCCACCCACCTGAGGGGGTAGCCAGTACGCACGGTGATCCATCGGCGCCAGTTGGACACGCTGCTCTTGCACGAGGGACTCTGCCTTGGCGAAGAGCGGCACACACGCGAAAAGCTCACGGCTGCCAATCAGGAAAACCCCGCGGCGCACCCGGCGCAGCAAACGCCACAGCCACCATTGCAACTGAGTTACGAACGACGACTCCGACCCGTCTGGAGCCTCCGCCCATAGCTGCTTCCACTGCTGCTGGCGAACCTCAGGTCGATAGCTTCCCGCATCTGGGGCATCGTCCGAAGCGGCGCGGCCCTTGCGCAGAGAGGCCAGCACTACCTCTAGTAGACCGGAGAGACACACCACACCCACGTCCGCCTCGCACTCCATCTCCTCCAAACTTGTGTACGATATAGCTTGGTCAGCCGTTGGTGCCGTCATCACCGCTGACAAAGCACGAGTCGCCCCATTTTCGGTATCCTCAAGCGCCTCCTTCCACACACAAACAGATTGGCGCCAATGCAGCGGCCGGCTGAGCGCTGAAGTCGACAGCGCCTCGACGATCGCCTCCGCTTCCGCTGCGGTGCTCGTGTAAACGCCGAAGGAAATGCGCGGCGGCGATACCTCAGCCGAGGCACTTCTGCCGTCACCACCTTGCTTCGCATCCGCGTAGCTGCAAAGGTACTCTAGAAGAAAGACGGTGGCGGCAGCGTCAGCAGCGACACAGTTGTCCCTTGACACTCCGTGAGTCCACATCTCTACAGCGCTGAAGGAGGCGAGTCCGGGGAAGGATGTGGAAGGGGAGGCCGAGTCAGAGCCAATGCGGCGTGCCTCAGATGCCGATGCAGGTTCACCTTCTACAGAGTCCTGTTCCGTGCGGTCTGCACCGCGTGTAGCTGCCTCCTCGACGGTCTTGGAGAGGCCTCGAGCGTCCTCGATGGTGCAGCGCAACAGAGCCTGCACCTCCGCGCGTCGACACCGCAGCGACTCTCGAAGGGTGGTCGTGGTGAGGTCACCGCTGCGCATCAGTTCAGCGCGCAACGAGCGCAGCAGCGCGAGCACGATACGCTCCTTGGATCTGCGTCGCTCCTGAAACGCGGGTACCTCCGAAGTAAGTGAATAGACAAAGCTCGAGGCAGGCGTCAGCATAGCAAAGAATCCATCTTGGATAGCGTCCACGTCATCGACACAGAGGTGCGCAGGTTGCCAACACCACAACAACGGCAGCAACGCGCCTTGCGTTAGCTCCGCAGGGGTGCCACAGAAGAGGGTGTGTCGCGTGCTCTGCGAGGTGGCCGCCACGCCCCATACCAAGTCAATGAATAACTGAAAAAGTGACTTGGCCCCCTCGTGTACCGAAGCGTGGATGTGGTGCGCGAGCTCCCGTTGCTTCGCCAGATACACGCTGTACCAGCCTTCCAGCTGCTCCCTCGATAAGGTGGATAGATGCGTTGTCACCGGCATGGTGACAGGTGTGAAGCGCTCCTCGGGGGCAGCCGTCAGCACCGCCCAATTCTGCGAAGCAGCACTGTGCAATGAAGCGTCGTCGTCGAAAGATCGCATCACTTCCCTTTCCGGCCATAACTCGGTTGCAACACCCTTCGCCCAAGTATCGACGACCTTTAAAGATGTAGCCGCTTCCGTGGAGGCAAAAGAAGCCACACGATTCGCAACATCGGCAGCGTCGCGCGCAGAGAGCGTCAGGGACAACAAAGGCGCGGAGACGGCCTCTGCCGATCGGCCACGACCACTCCACAGCCCGGTTGCACCGAGTCGACGCAGCTCTATGTTGAGTTGGGCTGCCAAAGGGGCGTTGAGGGTGCGGCTGAGGGCTTCCGACGCCAGTATCCGGAGAGGCACGATGTCGTCTGGTTGCCAAGCGGTCGAGGTGCTCCGTGCATTCCTTTCCCACTGCTCTTCCCCCCTCTCTGCGGCATCCTTACCGTCATGACTGAAGAGCAGCTGTGCTACAGATTCAGGCACAGCTGATGTCGCCACTGCTGGGCGGAGCAACAGTGGCGTGGAGCAGTACAAGAAATTCTCGCTTAGCTGTCTGTGCAGTGTGCGAGCCTGCACCGCAACACGGTCGGCCTCTTCCAGCAGGTCACGCCCAGCATTCGTATCTGGAGAAGTAACAAAGAGATCGGTCACGGCAGCCTCCCGCAGCGCCGATGCAGCTCGCTTGACGGCCCCCATTGCTTCCTTCAGCTCCGCCTGTACGCACCGCTGCTGCTCGTGGCGCGCAGCCGCATGCAGCTTGCCTCGCACCAGCGCCGAAGCGTACAGAACTGCAGTTTTTCCACTTCCTGTGCATCCGTCCACCGCCTTCACCGAAACCGGTGCATTTTCACAGCCGTGACCACCCCCGCCCGCCCCCCACCCACGATGGCTCCCAGAACGCGATGGGGGCGTCAATGCCCCGAGTCCACCTCCTGAAGTGAGAGAGTGCAACGCCTCCACCTGCGCAGAAGAGAAGCGGACCGTCTCGCTCACGCTAGCGAGCAAGGTCTGCAGGGAGGCAATGGCAGAGTCTGTCCGCTTTTTGCCAGGCGGCACAGGGGCGCCGGAAGCACGAGTGCCACCAGTACCCGAAAGCAGCGCTGACATAGAAGGTGTGAGGGACCCCACATACCGCTGAGTTGGAACTAAACCTTCAGCGAAGTGCTCTGTCCATAATCCAGAAGAGGGGTCCACCGAGAAAGGGTGTCCAGGACTACCACCACCCCCGCTGCGGTTCCCGCTCGTCTGACTCTTGCTATTCATGCCCGCCATAGCCTGGCGCACTGTAATAGAAAGTGAATGCAGGCGGCGAAGGCAGTCCATATATGTGAGAGCTGGAGTACCAGCAGGAAGGAGCCGCTCCGTTGGTGCAGCACCAGATTTTGGCAGCAACGGCGTCCGCCGACGTCGAGAACCACCGCCCGAATGCCCCACCGCATCGGCCCCGATCACGATCCATGCCTGCGCCTGCCCGTCATCAGCAGCAGCAGCGCTGGTGAGCACGAAGTCTGCGAGTAAGTCGGCATCACGCAAAACGTGGGCTGTCACGCGGGGAGTGAACGCACCTTTGCTCCCCCCCGAAGGGTCCTCCAGTTCTGCGTGTGTCAGCACGGTTGGAAACGCCACCCACTGCCCGCTGAGACGCACGGCGATGTAAGCCAAGAGCGACGTATCACCACTTGAGATTCTCACGCATTGTAAAGCAGACCGAAGCAATTCGATCTCGTCGCGCTGTTTTCTTTCCGCAGCTGCCGAGAGACACAATAGTACCGGAAGACCGAACGCAGCGTGGTGCTGTAGCTCGGCCAGGGAGTAGCTGGCCAATCCACCTGGATACACGCCAAATCCTTCCACCGCGCTAATGCGCACTGCGACGACGCCGTCGAGATGACCTTTAGAGAGCTCCACAGTCCCACCGGACAGCCTCGTCAAGCGCCTTAAAGCCTGCGCAGTATCACCGTACAACTCTGCATAGGCTGCGAGCGCCGTGCTGTGGATAAACTGCTGGACCTCACGACTGAGGTAAGGATTATAGCTTCGCCGCAGGGCCACCAGCTGCTCCTGCACTGCACCGTCCTGTAGATGACGCTCATTGAGCATCTGCTGCAGCGTGGGTGGGGCTAGAAGGCCCGTTAGCGTGTCTACGACATCCTCGGAACTGCTATCGTGGTTGGAGCTGAGCCGGTCGTGCGCACGGCGCACGTCTTCCTCCAGCTGAAGCCAGCGAAGCACCTCTTTTAGAGCCCCAGTGGCGGCTAGCCCGTCGAGAACCTCCATTATAGCCGTCTCTGCCCCACTCACCTCCATCCCAGATCGTTCGTGAGACTTGTTCTGCGATTGTTGCAGCCACATGTGGGAAAGGCGCGCGAGGACGAGCTCAAAGCCGCTGCTGGCCTGCTGAGCACTGCAGCGTATCTCCGCTGTGGTGGATGAGGTGTCAGCAATCCACGCTGAGCACGCACTTGCATACGACAAGCCCAGTTCAAGGCAGGAACGCAATAGCTGCGTCATCGAGCGCCGAGTGGACGCCATCGAATCTGAGGCTGTCAGCTGCATCGACACCTGTGAAGCCCCATCCACGTACAGCGGTGATGCGAGGAAGAGGAGAGCCAGTCGTTGGCACAAACGTGGGAGCCGCATCAGCAGCTCCACATTCTGAAACACCGAGACGAGAGTGCGAAAAGCGAAAAGAATAGTTCGTCGAAGTCGGTCTAACGTCGCTGTATCGGCACTGCGCATCACCTCGGGTTTCACGCGCAGCAAAACCGGCAGCTGTAGAGTTCGGCGCCAGCCTTCCCCGAAACTACCCTCTGCAGAGGAAGAGGAAGCAGCGTTAGCCTCAAGAAATGTTAGCTGAGCGAGTCCTGGTGGTTGTTCTAAAAGGCTTGCAAGCCACCGCACCACCACAGTGATACTTCCCTCCACTGCCTCCCGCCAAAGGTCGACATCCTGGGCAGTAAAGAACGCGCTGTTGTATGCCACGAACTCGGCATGTGCTGCCCACTCTGCTCCCGATGACGAAGTATCCCCTTCCATCATGTTCGGCTTCCTAGGCTGAGAGCGTATCAAGAGAAGATCCGCCGGGTGTGCGTTGAACGCATCACCAGCACCGGTCTGCGTGGACCAACCGACATCCATGAGCAACGTCGGTGAGGGCTCTGTGTTGTTCGAAGTTGCGTCTGATGGGGATGAAGCCAGTACAAGCGTTCGGCCATCATTCGCCACCAACTCTACCGTTAGAAGTCTTAGAAGAGAACCTTCTTCACTGGAATGCTGGAGTTGCCGATACAACAACTCCCTGCAAAATCCCCCAAGACTCACGGACACTTCATCCTCGAGCAGCAAGGCTACATCCACAGCAGTCGCCACCGATGAGCTCGAGACCTGAGACGATGCTGCCGTCGCTGAGAGAGCGGTGGACGCGGCACCGAGCAAGCGCGACGCTACCGCCGCCCTTTCCGCTTCTAGCGAGCTGCTTCGGCGGGATGTAATACCGTAAATAACTTCAAAGTAGAGGGCGGAAGAAGATGCAGGGGAGGTCGCAAGAGCGGCGTCCTGTCGGGGAGGAGGCATCGGCGCCGCCGGCGCTACCTCTTCACGTGATCGCTTCATTAAAGATCCCTCCGCGACGTCGTAACCGCTTCCAATGACCTCTGAATTTTTGTTGTCGATACTGGCGTCACTCACAACCGCAGACCAAAGCCTACCGCCGGCCAAGAAGAGTGAGGAAGAGGGAGATGACGCAAAGAAGAAGAAAAAAAGAAGCCAATCTACGTAGCTGCAATGGAGGACTCTGTCGAGCACACCGCTGTAATTGCCCTTTAATCCTCGCACCGTAACGCCCGGTCCCCTCTTCTCAACCTAGTGAACGAGGTCAAGATCCTGCCCCTTCTTGTCGAAGAGGATATCACTCACACGCCGGTAACCTCGACCCTCTCCACGCGAGCGTGAAGACCTTCGAATATCAAACGTTTGGGTTGCGTGTGGGGGGGGAGGGAGGGGAGGGCAACGGCTGTCGACAAGGAAAGAACACGAGGGCAGAGAGGCGTTCGCGGCGACGCCCTATCACACACACTCACACACGCAAAAATAAAATACGCCCTTTTCCCAAGTGCGATGGATTGGAATAAAAGAGCGGCTCAGCTGATGAGATGGAAACTAAACTAGGAAAGGTAAAGAGCGACTGGGATGGAGGGGAAAATTTTCGTTTCTTGAGGTCTGCTCAACTGCGTCTGTGTTCTGTATGCGTATCTCCAGGGCGAGTGGGGGAGGAGGGGCGAAGGAAGTCGGTGGACTCTCTTCAACCAAACTTTTCTTTTGCGGAGGGTAGACCGTGAAGAAAAGCCGCGATGAAAGAATAGTGGCCAGGGAAAAGAGAAGAGAGAGAAAGAGAGAATGCAGCGCCAGAGGAGGAAGGCAGGCGAGGGAGATCCAGTGCCGGAAGATACAGGGGGGAAAAGAAAAAGAAGCTGATCACCCCCCGGCAGAGGTGCGACCGAAAGCGAAGCGCACTCGTTGCCAGCTACGTGGAGAGCGGGGAAAGCGAAGGGAAGGAAACAGATCCGGCTCCGCTGGTGGCGTGTTGTGCCACTTCTGTCCTGAGGTCGCCCAGGTGCTGAGGGACACATGCACACCTATTGGGTGATCGATGCATGTGTGTGTGTAGGGGGGAGGGGGGGGGTGATGCGTGTCCCATCAGTCAGAGGACGCCCACTCGTACTGGCATATCGTGGGAAAACGATGAGAAAACACGGCAGGGGTAATGGAGTGAGAGAAAGAGAGAGCGTCGCGAAAGGAAAAAGATGCGAACGTCCATCTCTCCCTAACCCCCCACCCACCCACCCCTCCCTCGCTTCCCCGGAGCATCAGACGATGGACGCATCACCACCGGGAAAAACAGTATCAAGAAGGGCGGTATGGCGAAGAGGGAGGGCGGCAACACATGTGAGCTCGATAGAAGCAGCCGATACTGATTAACGCATGAGTATCGAGAAAATGGGAAGCTGGACCGTGCTTCGAAACCGAAAAAAAGGAGGAGAAGCATCGAAAGCACAAGCATGAGAAGGAGAGGGAATAACGCCATCAGACACAACGCAGTGATCCGCCGGAGACAAGAGCAAACGGAGTGGAGGTGGTAAAGCTCGCAGAACAACACCCTGCACAAAAAGCAAAAGAGCCGTTCGAAATAGGAGAGGGGAGAGATGCGGTTGAACTTCTTGAGGGAGAAAAGGAAGAGGTGGGAGGGACCGCCAGATATGCCCCAGAAAGAGGGTGCGCATGCCGCGTAACGTCACCCTTTTACGCACAAAACCTGTCGCAGCACCGCTACTACCTCCACAAGGTCCTTTTGGGCTTCCATAACGGCGTCGATATTCTTGTATGCCCCGGGCGTCTCGTCCAGCACGCTGCTATCCTTACGGCACTCGATGCCCTCTGTGGCAGCCTCGTGGTCGGCAACTGTGAAGCGCCGGCACGCCTCTCCACGGCTGTAGCGCCGCCCAGCGCCGTGAGAGCAAGAGCAGTAGCTCGCCGCATTGCCCTTGCCACGAACGATGTAGCTGGAAGCCCCCATCGACCCCGGTATGACGGCGAGCTGCCCCAACTGTGCGGAGGTGGCACCCTTGCGGGTAAGCCAGACTTCCTGGAGAGAAGCCTCCTCTCCACTCTGCATACCCCCACAGTCACTATCAGTTTGATGCAATCGAGTCGCTATGCGGGCGCGCTCTACGTAGTTATGGTGGCAGTTGACGGCCGAGTCAACCGTCACAAAAGGCTTTGCAATGTGTTCGCGCATGGCCGTCAGGACAGCGTCCAGCATGAGCTGCCGATTCCACCATGCGTACCTCTGGGCCCACTCCACGGCGAAAATGTAATCGTCGAAGGACGTAGCGCCCTCACGGAGGTAAGCCAGGTCTGCGTCAGGCAGCTGAACGTGCTGCGCCTCTATCTCCCTCTTTGCTAATTCGATGAAGACGGTGCCAATGCGATTGCCCACCCCACGCGATCCCGAATGAAGCATGACCCAGACGTGTTTCGCTGGTACGGTATCGTCCAGGCAGAGCTCAATGAAGTGATTGCCTGTGCCTAGCGTGCCTAAGTGATTGAGGTTGTTTGTGCGTTCCAGGGGCGCGTGTCGGCGGCATAGCTCCTCAAAATCCGCTGCGAGATGCTTCTTCCAGACCTCCTGCACCTGCGTTGGTACCACCTCACGCCAACTACCTGCGTCTGCGGCGCTGCGTCCACCATGAGTGCGCCCATGGGGGACGCTGAGCTCGATCGCGAGCCGCAGCTCCTGGAGCGTGTTCGGCAGGTCCTCCGCGGTGAGGGACGTCTTCAATGCGATCATGCCACAGCCGATATCCACACCAACGCTCGATGGAATGAGGGCGCGCACAGTTGGCAACACCAGGCCCACCACACAGCCGTTTCCTACATGGACGTCTGGCATGACCGCCACAGGTGCAGGGATAAGGTCTGTCCCCATTTGTGAGATGCGCTCCAGCTGTGTGTGCGCCGCGCGCTCCACCTCCACACCTCTACACCACATGCGCACCTCCACCGAACCAGCCCCACCGCTGTGCACCTGGTACGCAGAGGCGTCGACCGATGTCAGGGACGACGGCAGTGGCGTCCCCGAGTGGCACAACCGCCTACATGCCCCATGATACAAAGCGAACGATGCCGTAGCGGTAGAGCCATGGGATGTTCTGCCCCTCACCCTCAAAGCACTTATGGACAAGGAAAAGGAATACAATTGGCGCATACGCAATGTTGCGTGAAGGTCAAGTGGGAGGCAGCAGTGACGGTGTGTGTGTGTGTGTGTGTGTGCGTGTGAAAGGAGTAGTAGAAATTTTCTGGAGGCCTATGGAGAGGCAGAAAAGAACTTTACCTCTCGTTAGTTTTTGTGGGGGGGACTGCGGTTTGAAGTACCGCAGCGGTCCATCCCTCATCCGTGTGCGCAGGCACCGCCGAAAACTTTGCCGACACCCACACCCACACACGCACAAAATAATAATAATAATTGAACGTTGCACTCGCTCCTCAGCGCAACCATTCCATGTCCCACTAAAAAAAAAGATTGAGTTGAGCCACAAGAAAAGAAGTTCTGCGCAGTAACGGTGGGGGGGAAAGCAACAAGGGCATCTCGGGGAGAGCGTGCGCTTCTCGCCATGGTTACATCAACGGAGTTGGATACCACGAGGCTGGAAGGAATATCTACCCTGGGATGCTTACGATCCAGCAGCAGGGCAGTAACCCATTTAGGTTGAATAGAAAGTGTGACGCACGCAGCATGAAAATGTTGCACGAAACGGTAAAACATACGAAGGCGTGTCTACCGTCACCGCTGTTTCTCCCTACTTTTATGGTTGAGAATGGCGTGGGCGAAGGATAGGGTTCACAGTCGCGGTCATTACCGTTAAAGCTCAAAGAGGCACGCAGGACGCGTCACCCGTAGCCCTCACAGCCACTCCTCCTCCTCACACGCGCCTTCACCCAAGTACGCTTCATCATATGTTTCCACATGCGTGTGTGTGTGCGTGTGTTTGTGAGAGAGTGCTGACCTTTCTGAGGGGCCGGGGGCAAGTCAGTGGCAAACAAAATAAAAAGCAGGGCCAACTGAGAGAGGAAAAAGGAGAGAGAGGATCTCAGGAGGCCCACGCAGTCGCAGACATGAGCAAAAAAACAAAAAGCAGCAGAACGATGAACGACACAGTTGATGAGGAAGTTCAGAAAGTAGCCGATACCCTACACTAGTGCGCTTGCCTAGATCGACCTCTTCTCCTGAAACGGTTTCTTGTTTGGGGGGAGGGGGGGGGTCAGGCACGCACCCTCGTCGCTGCCCAGCTTCCCATTTGTTACCACAGATCCCTCGCTGTGTCTCACTCCGCCTCAATGGAGGAGGCGCAGGGGAGGTGGAACAAAGCGATGACACCCGCTTACGGTGGTGCAGCAGCCTCCTTACGAAGCATGCCTGACAGTCATATAAATATATGGTGTGCTTGGAGGAGAAAGGCCTTCACAGTAAGCCTACACGCATCCTTCGTGCTCAGCCTCAAGGAGAAAATGAAACAGAGCGGGGGGAGTAACCCCCACAGGAGAAAGCAGCGCCGTGGCCACGAACGATAGTTCACTTTAGCCTCCTCATCCCTTCTTTTCTTTTCTTTCTTTGAAGCGGCCTTCCCCTACAGTCATGCCCACACCCCCGATCGATCGGCATCCGTCTTTTTCTGCCTCTCCCGCACTGCACTTTTCATGCGGCGGTGCGTTCCTTACCTTGGTCCTGCTCGTGGGGCCTATCCCGGCAGCGTGTGGCGAGCAGCACCAATGGGAACACCAACCACAGTTCCTTGTGGAGGATGAGGCGGCGGCGTGACCCCCGCGTTGTGCAGGTGTTCCCGGAGCATCTCCTCACGGCGACTGCGAAAAGCCTTCCGTGTGCACTCCATGCAGCCCGGATTTCCGTGAAGGAGGTGGCGATTCGGACAGCATCGAGTGCACAACTGCCGCCCACACCAGTCACAATTGGTGCTGGTGCAGAACCAGCCGAAGTAGGACCCGCAGTCCTCACATTGCTCGTGGTCACGCGGGCGACTTTCTGGAGCGGCAGGGAGGTACTCGATCGGTGGAATGGCCGCCTTTACATCTTCTGGCACCTCTGCATGGGTGCGAAGCGGGTTAAGTGACTGCCCCATGATGGGTGAAGGTGCAGACCTTGAATACAGACCCTTCAAAAGAGAGTAAAGGTCGGGCGTAACAAAATGGAAAATAAAAAAAGATGAGCGAATCTCCGGCAAAACGGGTAAGCCACCGTAAAGGTGCACCGCCTCAAGTGGCGTACGCGTATGGGTTAACGCAGCCGTTCCACACGTCCTTCAAAGTAATGAAACATTCCCCAATGGAGGAAATGCAGACATGGGTAAATATATATATTTATATGTGTGTATGTAGCAATAACGAGGTAGGAGCCGCGATGTGCAGGCAGGAAAAGTTAAAGAGAGAAAAGAGCAGAGAGAGGGAAGGTTGGGGAAGGCGAACATCGATGAAGATGCGCACACATAGCGGGGAGAGGGAAAAACGATTCCTTCTCCAAACGTGTAGATTCATGTCTAAGGAGATGTAAAAACGGCTCCACACCGCGTTCACCAAGCATGTGCAGAGGAGGTGCAGAAACGGCGCAACGCGCCGAGGATTTGTCGCTTTTCAAAAAAATACAATTTCGGCAGTGCGGCTATGGAAACGACACACTGCCATCCTTCGCACGAGTTGGATGAAGCGTAAGTGTATATATTTCTGTATTCACAGAAAGAGAAAGAGATAGAAAGATGAATGTAGGTGTGTTTCTTTCGATATATCCTTCCATAAAAATAGAATCTCTCTTGAAAGAGGGAGAGGGGGGGGGCGGAACCACCATGGCTCATCCTGCCACTTTGATGGGAAAGAGGAAGGCAGATAAGCGCGGGTCGCTTTCTAGGTTTCTACTTAAATTTGTTTCAAAGGAGGGAAGAGTAAGCACGTGAACCTGTCTCGTCGATATCTGCCTTCCCTGACGCTTTCCCCTATAGCGCGCATGGTGGCAGACAGCAATGCACAACCTCACCACCCGCCCCTGTGGTGCTCTGCAGGGTGTTGCCTCCCCCTCTGATCAGCAGGAGCAAAAGAAATTGGATCATCCGCTAAGGCAGGGGCGAGGGGAGAAAATGCTCTAGCGTGGTATCTCCTTTCTTCTACTCACATACATCTCTTCTCAGTAAGCATCGCGAGAACGTGGGGCAAGGAGGCAGCGAAAAGGGGTCCACGGTGTGTCTCCACCGATAGAAAGAGAGAAGGGGGAGAGATGAACCACTGGAGCGAGAAAGACGACACGCTCACCTTCCATAGAACGGTAGAGGGAAAGGGTTATAGGAGGAGCGGAGCTCTGCGTAGTAAATACGAAAAAATGATGTTATAGATGCAGGGATGAAGACGCGCTGAGGAGCGCGCCTATTAGCAGAAAGACTGGGAACGAACACCTTACTCCATGCTGTAAAGGAGGAGTGGGGGAGGGGGGGGAGAGGTGAAGCAGAGAGCGGCGTGGGTGGTGTATACAGCAGCGTTATTAGCTAGTTTCCCTCAGCCGCAAAAGAGGTGTGTGCCCTTTTCTCCCTCCCTCCCCCCCCCCGTTTTCATCGTATCCTGACGTTCGCACCAACGCGCCACGCTCGCACAGAAATAATCAAGAAAACACCAAATATAAATAAAAGTATTTGGAGAGAAAGGTGAAGCGATACCTCGCCTCCTACAACACGAAAGAGTTCCGTGTCCCCCCCCCCTACGCCTCAAGGCGCGCCCTCTTCTTCTTGATATTGTTAGACTCCTTCTTCTTTGGGTGCGAGGGTGAACCGTTCTCGCCATCCTCCGCGCTTTCATCCGAGTCGTTGTCGTCGTCATCGGCATTGCCTTGTCGGCGCGTGCGGGGGTCGACTGCAGCGTGTCGCCACGCAGCAGACAAGTCCAATGTTTCCAGCTCCGTCGCTGAGGCTGCAGCGCCGTCTGCTGTGGAAGGGGTGCACATCAGAGCCTTGATATGCGCCTCCATTCCAGGCATTTTCAGCGGGAGCTCCTGAACCGTCACACAAATATTAGCGTTGAAACTGCACAGTCGATCGGGGACTGCTGTCGCAGACTGGGCCACCTCACAAAGACGCACAAATGACACGCTGCCGTTGCGCTTTAACACGAATGCAGTTGCATAGTTGCTGCCCACCAGCGCAGCCGGCCTGGCATTGAGCGACGCGCGGGTCGCCGACGCCAGCGCCGGGAGTACGCCGTAGGTCCCCATGTTGTCGTATATGGGAACAAAAAACAAGTCGCTGCAGCGCTCATAGGCAATAAGAATACCACGAGGGCAGTCGCGAGGATGGCGCTTGTTACCAACACGGTCCATGATACTGGCGAGTAGCGCCACACCCACCACTGCACCGCAGTCCTCCGTCACCCCTGCCGCTCCTTGGGGGCAAAAGGTGTTGATAAGATGGAAGGTCTCCTCATCACTATCCATCGGGACGGTGTTCTTGGCAGCCCAAAAGTGCACGTCGCCAGTGTAGGTGCCGGTGACGTAGTACGAGTAGGGGGCATCGTGCGCCTTACTGTGCAGGTCTGTTCGGCTCGCGCTGTGGTGCAGGGGGGCAGCGGATGCGGCATCGCTCCCCATTTGATCAATCTCCGTGATGCACGTCACTACCGATTGTGTAGAGCGGCGCGTCCACAGGAACTGCTCTACGACGTGCGCCTCGGGATAGCGGCTCACACGCGCATGTCTGTCCTTGTCACAGGTGAACAAACGGCGGCACAGGACGTCGCGGCGATCCTCAGAGGCAGCCACGGCTTCCATCCGCGGCACAGGTGCGGAGAGGTAGAGGCATGATATGATGCTGAAGTGCTGCAATAGGAACGTCTCCGGCTTCGCCGCATCCCCATCGACCTCAATCGTGTGCGACGGGGAGCACCGGAGGCGGAGGCGATACACTTCACCGAATTTGTCGGCGAAAACAATGGTGCCCTCCGTGCCCGTGGCGAGGGACGTAATGCGCTTGGTGTGGGGCCCGTACTGGTATGACCGCTCTCGAAAACCCGCCTTGAGTGCACCACCTAGATGCCCTGCGGTGAGAGTCTCACAGTTGGAGGTTTCTCTGGGGGCTCCGCTGTTGTGAGGGCCTCCATTGCCTGCCCGATGCTGGCCGTTGTCCTCCATTGATACATTCTGCGGTGTGATCGTGTCGTCCTCCTTCCACGAGGATATGTCATAGACGTTGATGCACTTGCTGTCCCCAGCGCTGACCACGCAAAGGGGCCCATCCGGGATCTGCAAAAATGCCACTGCACGTACAACTTGCCCATCGTCCACACAGACGGAGTCATGCGGAAGCGACGCCGCCGTGTCCTCGTCGGTCGGGTAGCGCCCGATGATCACGCTGGACCCAAAGCCTATCGCCACTGCCTTGCGAAATAGCGAAGCCACACTTAATGTGTGTTCATCGCTACTGTTGCGATTCGGCATCGCGTTGCGAGAGGCGCTCACTTCCCCGAAAAATGAGGATGCAATGGTGTATGTAATGCAGGAGATAGGGAGCGTAAAACGCGAGTCTCTTCCGTCTGTCGCCTGAGCCCACTTGCAAAAAATGCTGAAGGGAACTGTATGATGGACAAGATCTAACCTATATGGATGCAGGTGAGGAAAGAGTAAACAATAATGAGAAGACACGGAAGAAGAGGAAGGGATGTTGTGAGGGGGGAGGGGGAGGTGAAGTCCACTGCCGCTTGGGAAAAAAAATGAGGACAGGGAGGAAGGAAGAAAGCGAGGGGATACAAAAATAGCACGAAAAGGGCTAAAGAGGAGGATCGACTGGAAGGAACAAAACGAAACAGAAGCGCTGCAACAGTGAGAAGGCACTTGCCAATTGAATTTGTGAGTTTGTGCAAGCTCCTCCGCAAAAGGGTGAAACAATGCTAAGCCGAATACTAAAATAGGAAGAACTGGACGAATGGAGCAGGAGTGAAAAGGTAGACTAAGGAAAATGAAAAGAGCAAAAGATAATAGAGATCGAGGGCAGGGTGGCAGACGGGGAAGAGAGACGAATAGGCGGGGCTCTGTGGGAGTAACGTAAATACGAGGTGACACGGATGTGCTTTGTTTCCCTTTCGCTGTCGCGGTTTCTTTGCGTCGCAAGTGCTCACGGTGCAGTAAAATTGGAGGGGTAGGCCAAACAAGCTGACTCCCTGAGTAGATAGTAGATACATGAACGTGAGGGAGAGGAAACACGCATTGGTGAGAGGCAGGACGTCATGGTACAGCAAGGTGAGAGGGAAAGGAAAACGGTTTGGGAGCCACATCGAGGGGCAGAAGGTCGACTCCTACCTGGGATGACCGCTTCGGTGGCTTGGGTGGAAGACTGGAATGACGGAGATGGAGAAAAGCTGTGCTTCACCGATGCAGAATACCTGGATCTTCTCTTGCCATTGTCTGCCATCACAGCGCTCTCGGTGCGCTCCCCCCTCCCCCTTGCATTTTTTTTCGTTGGCTCGCTGCATATTTTTCATCCTTTCACATCGCACCAGACCTGCCCCAGTGGCCTTTCAACAACAAAAAAAAAAGACCACCTCAGCCTTCCGATGAGTGGCTGGAGGGTGCGTCTCCCTGCCACGGAGATCTAGAGGGGCACCGCTCCGCTGCAACCCTCCATTCGAGCAGCGTTCATGCTCCTTTTTCCTTCCGCGCCTTGACGAACTCAACCAGACCGTGCACCAGCTGATCATCCATCCGTTCGTCTTCGACTTTTCGAAATTGCTGCTGCAACTTGGCCGCTTCATGCTCGTGTAGCTGCCGCTGTACGCGATCCACATACATGCGAGAAGCCACAGAGCGGGAGCCAGACATGACGTAGCCCAACTTCTCAGCGGCCGCGATCTCCTCCGCAGTCTGGCCTACTTCGCCCCGACGCGGGGCTCGCTTGAACTGGCTCAAAAATTCGGCGCGAGTCATTTGGGAAGGATGTTTGGTTGCAATTGCATCCACTGCCGAATCGCCACCCTTTGTTTCACCCGCGTCGACCACTCCCTTCTGGGTTGCTGCGAGATGCCCACTTGATACCGCAGAGTTGGGTAAAGAAACTGCAAAGTCATCGTCGCTGCTCTCCGCACCGTCGGTGCCGCGCTGGTGGGGAGCAGAGGATGTTGGTTTGGTATCTAATGAATCAGGCCCATCTGCGAATCGCACTCTCTTCCTCCCCCCCTCAGGCAGGTCTCGAGAATCCGCACTGTGGCCTGTTGCCAATGGCAACGCTGTTACTATTACCGGCGCATGAGCAAGCAAGTCACGGTGCTGTGCCTTGGCCTTTGCGATGAGCTTTGCCAGAGCGCTCTGTGGCTGTGCAACAGCCCGTGGCGCCGTATTATCACCTTCGGTATGGTTGACCTTGTGAGGCGGTGTTGTTTGTCCTTCGGCTGGATCCGTTGCGGTTACTGCTGCTGCTGCACTAGCCTTGGCAGTGGACAGCGTTGCCTCAGCACTTGAGGCGATATCTCCAGAGGTGCTCTTTGCCTCATCGTGGGAAGGGTCAGCAGGAGCGGGGGTTGCAAAGGGATATCCAGTAGCGTGCAGCAGTGCAGAAACATACTCTCGAATTTCTTCTGCGCGCTTCTGAGCCTCTGATCCCATCTGCTCGTTAGACGGCGCAGCTTCCTCGCCACTGCCCTCCAGCAAGCTCGTGGCGTCACTGTGCGGCCGACGTCTACGCTGCTCTCGAAGGTGGCGCTGCTGAATCGCACTCGCCTGCCAAAGCCAAAACCCCTGCACACTGTAGGCATTATCCTCCAAACTTCGCAGCAACATCCGCTGCACTGCATCGCCGGTGGGAACATCAGCCGCTGATGAATCAGTCTGGAGCGCCCAAATGCCCTCGGACATGTTCGTCGATCCAAGGAGCTTGGGGCTGGCAAACGCTAAAACTTCAATTCGTGACAGATTCGGCGTGCTGGGAAACAAAAAGAGAGAGAGAAAGGAGGGGGGTGAAACAAAGGCGTCACAGCCACACACACAATACAATTGATTAAAATAAACAGGGGGCCCACATCCAATGTACGAAAGAAGTCCTTCGAAAGATGAACGGAGTCAAAGGGAGGGGGAAGAGAGATACATCGGGGAGGCGAGCGAAGAAGTTGAGGCACGCGCATAAAGAGAAAAGACTTGGTCCTTTTCAAGGGAAAACTCACGGGGGGTCACACACACATAGAGATCCCTACCTAGCATTTCACCAAAGCGCCACTTCCCAAAAAGTGGAGAGAACATCCATGGTCACTGGTGAACTCGGTTTCGTGCAGTGCGCGCACACGAGATTCGCCTTAATGATCACACCCTCATTCGCTCCAGTAGAACAGACGACGAGGGCGGAAGGGGCGCGCATGGCCGTGTTCCGTAGAGAGGCGCTTGTGCACACACATGCATGCACATGTGCAGAGGGAGTGGAGTGGGGAAATAATGATGAAACACATAGTATGGAGCAGTAATGACAGGCTGTAGTGATGCCTGCCGGCTTTGTGTGCATAGGAGTGAGTGCTTAGGGCTGCTCAGCTGCTTCGGTCTTATTCGACGCCTTTGTGCTTGATACCGCAGTGCTATTTGGCGCTGTGTCTGAGCAGAGCGCGGCGTTAGCGCCGATCATCAGAGCACTGCGCAGTGTCTCAGAGATGTGGAGACTTTGGATGAATGCCCGAATGTCCTGTTGTGAAAAATGTGAGGCAGTTTTCACGTCGATGGGGACAGTCGATGCCTCTTCTTTCTTCTGTATCCTCGCAGAGAGATGTTTCAAGCATTCCGTCTCCTCGGCTTCCGCGGTTTTCAGAGGTGGCGGTGTTGACATCGAACGCGTCAGAGAAAGATCAGATGAGAGCTCACTACGGCAGCGCTTTAAACCCGGAATCAGCTCCGATGTGCTCGGTCCCCCACTAGCAGCCTCTCCGTCCGTCATTCTCTCCATGGAGAGAATGTAATGAGAACCGCCAGCTGCGACTTGAGAAGGTTCTGCAATTAAAAAGGGAGCGGTATTGGACGCTGTAGGCGGGTGATTCGGCCGTGGGCCATGCACCATCGTTGGTAGAGGAAGTGGGGGTGGCATTTTTTTAGCGGGTCTCATCCTTTTCTTCCTTATGGTGACACGACCGTTCTCGAAAACGAGTTCACCGTCATCGTCAACCCAGGTTCCAGTCGGCGCTGCAGCGGCAGTACGCGCTGGCGCGCTGGTTTTCTCCAACTGCAGCGCGAGCGCCCTCGGCTCCTCGGGGGAAACCTGTCTCTCCGATTCTTCTTCCTTAGTACCATCGGACTCGAGCAGCCCATCTTCAGCATCAGCCCCATCGCTGTCGGCATCACGAGCCCCGAGGCTTCTACTGCGATTGCTCCACCCTGATGACGCAGACCAGCCGTCGTCGTCGCTAAGGTCACCTATACCGCCAGCTTTCAGAATGCAATGTGGTAAACTTTTAAGTCCTTTTACCGTCTCTCCAGCGGCGCCATCGTGACCACAACTACAGCCGCCGAGCGGCCGTGTCGAGCGCGCGCTCGAGGAAGTAGCTTGCTGTTGCTCATGTGCAGCATTTCGGCGACAAGCCTCTACATCCGCCTTGCTGAGCAGCTGGAGTGGTAAAGGCTGCATGCTCAACCATGATAATGCTTGCGCATTTTCCTCCGTAGTAAAGGAGTGCACGAGGCAGTCAGAACGAAATAAACTGTGGCCTGGTGGTCCACGACTCTCGACGGGGATCATCGATGCAGGGGGGAGCCGCTCCCAGAGCAAGGAGTTTGACAATTGTGATGCAGCCGAAGACAGAGGCTGTGTTTGGTGCAGGCGCAGGGAGCGAGCAGGGGCTTGCTGGAGGGTATTCCTGGAAGCGTCTCTTTCAGCTTGCGCAGCGGCAGGCTCCACGGCAGGAGGAGACATGAGACTGTGAAGAGCTTCTTGAAGATTATTTGGCGCATTCTGCGAGCTTGCACCTTGAGGGTCCCCACAAAAGAGATCCGAACAAAGTGCGCGATCTTGTGGAAGGATACAGGATACGAGAGACGCCACATCCGGAAAGGAGCCGCGAAGGCATGGCTCCGAAAACCCCGCGGCAAAAAGAACCTCCTCCAGCTCCGAAGCGGCAGTGTAAGGGGCAACATCCGATGCGTTGCGCGGCATTTCCATATCGTGGGCCAGAGTCTCCCGGCCACCCGGCATGTGCACTGCCCGAGATCTCTGGTGCACCGCCAACGCAGTAGTGCAGATATGATGAACATCCCTGTAGGCCATCGTGAAGGTGGATGACTGAAAAGATTCAGCGCAGTTATTTTCCAAAGAGAAAGGGCCGTCTCCCTCGACAAGAGGATGCTGAGCGAATAGTGGTGCCGCTATCACGCGCGCAGCAACATCCGGAAGTTGATTGGATATACGCAAAAGGCTGCCCAACTCCGCGGCGCTATCGCGGCCATCGCTGCCAGCATTACCTTCCCTGGACGCATCGGCAGCATCTAAAATGCGGAGAATGCGCGGCACATTCCACGGCACTAAGATATCGTTCACGCCACTTTGCATCATCATCGGCTGTGTATCAAGATCCCACCAACGTGCACCCCGTTCTTGATCACCCAATTAGTGCTCCTCTCACCGACACCCCCTCTGTGGGAATACACGATGCGCCTTGTCACACTAGCCGCAACTCTGAATAATGGGCTGCGATGTTAAATGGTCACTTTACTACCAGCAAGGAACTCTCCATTCTGTTCATATGCCTTCCTCCTCCTTTTTGCTACTCGGCATGCTATGGGAGGGATGTCGCTGTTTGTATCGTATCTGCGCCTTCTCTATTCCTCCTCTTCTCATGAAATCTTCGTGGGAACAGCACTGTCTTATGAGGGACGGAGAGAGGGGAAACACGCAGCAGCGGTGAAGTGAGGCTCGAGAAGGAAAGGATGTCGTTAAGCGTTGAGAAAAGGGGGGGAGGGGCTGGAAAACAAGGGAAAAAGATCGAGAGAGACAAGAGCAGAAGACAAGCTGTGGGAACGATGAGAAGGACGAGGTGCGAGACAAATCGCACCAAGTAATGGATGGGGGACGCACCGGTAGCAATTCAAAAGCGTATATGCGCACAGAGAAATGCTGAAGAATGCAAAAATTGACCCTTAGGCATACGGAAACGTCCGCAGCAGCTCACCCACAGAAAAGACTTTACGGAAGTGCCTTATCGATGCACGGTAAATAGAACTTTCAGGCAGTTTCCACTTCTCATCTCAGTATAGTGGTTCCACCACGTTGAAGCGCGTAGGGTTTTACCCCTCGTGCATCAGCGACAGTACGCAGTGGCGCCGTAATGTAAGTATCATCGCAACGCCGCACAGCGACCTGCTCAACGTGCTAATTTGTTTTTCTAGTGTGCTCCGGGGGTACGAAGAAAGATGCTTGCCGTACATCATAAAGCATGAAAAGGCGAGGGAAGCAATCAAATAACGTTGGGACACCGTTGGCGACTGGGCACCCCTTATGTACATATTCTAAAGCAAGATCGAGGCAGTTCACTTGCGCATAGGTCAGAGGCAAGGCAAACGCATTACCTTCTCCATTTGACATCAATTTCCCTCAATAATCAAACGCTCGTCATGAGATCCTGTAACGAATACGCGAGGTCCGGAAATTGGGTGGAAAGTTCTTCCATAACGCTCACAACCGCTCGACGATTTTCATCCAGTCGAGACGCTTCGGTGGCGGCCTCCTCCGGGTAGCAAGAGAGACGATACGTGCCTGCCTCCCCATCTCGAAGTCGCTGAAGATTATTTTGGCGCAGTCGCTTTTCGTCCTCAGCGAGGTTGCGCTCCTTCTGCACCGCAGCGATTTGGCCTTGCAATCCCTCTATCTGAGCATCCAGGTTTTGAATCTCCTGCTGAGTGCGGTCAACCTCCGCTGCGGTACGATCCATCTCTGAAACTCTCTCCTTTATAAGTTTTTCTTTCTGCCGCGATTCCTGCCGTTTTGCGCTAAGCTCCTTGAAAAGGCGCGTGTTCTCCTTTTCGACAGCGAGTCGGGTGGTCCCTTGCTTGTTCTTCTCAGAAGCGATCTGAATGGCCTTTCCTTTGGTTCGGATAACGTCACGATGGTCGATCATCTTCTGCATTTCCTCAATCAAGAACTTCTGTTCGCGCTGCAGCTGGGTCATACGTTGCTCCATAAAGCCTATTTCCTTCCTCATCTTCTCCACCTCCGCGCGACCAATCGTAGGATCCAAGGCCATTTCGGTCTCTCGTGCGACCTGCAGCTTTCGCTCCCAAAACATGATATCACGCTCACATGCAAGTACCTGTTCCACAACCTCCGACTTGCTCTGACGAGTTTCATCCACTTTCTTTTCCAACTGAATGGCCTCTCGTTTCTTCTCCTCGAGTCTCCGCACCAGGTCGGTCTCCAGGAGAAAAACTTCGTCGGAAGTGCTCCGCTGCGCACCGTTGTTGTGACTCAAAAAGGTATTCACCCGCTTCATCTCCAGATGCATCGCGTTTGATTTATTTTGCAAAGTTGCGATCTGCTGCCTACCCTCACCAATGCTAGCAAGTAGTCGGTCCTTCTTCTGAGAGAGGATGGTGGATTTAGCTTGCGCATCCAGAATCGCCTCGTTGATGCTGTTCATTGTGTTTTTATAGTTCACCAGCTCTGTCTGAAGACGAATCCATTCTTGCTGAAGCGACTCGTTCTCACTAGACTTGGAAGCGATGGCCTTCGAAAGACTGTTGATAGTTGCTTCGAGAGGCCCGACATGTTCACCCTGCAAGTCACTGTGAGAAGCGAGAATCTGCTCGTACTGGTGGTTAAGCTGATCCAGCTGCTTCTGCTTTCGATCGATCTCGTCGTTTCGGCGGCGGATATCGGCCTGCATCTTTTCAATCATCGAGCTGCGCGATTGGAGCTCCTTCTCTAAATCGGCAAGAGTTGCCGCAAGTGTTTCGTTGTATGCCTTGGACTGAAGCGTGTCCACACGGATCCGTGCTAGCTCATTTTCCATCAGAGCTACCTGTTGCTCCTTAGCCCGGATGGAGTCCTTAATTTTTCGGATGTCCTGCAGCGTCCCTTGGCTCTCCTGTTTCAGTGTTGTCTGCTTACTCAGGTGCACCAGCACATCGTTTTCCATCTCAGTAACAGCTTTAGCGTGCTTTTCAATCTGCTTTTCCACTTCGGACAATTCGGCCGACCTGCCTTTGATCTTCTGCTCAATAGCCTTGCGCTCCTCAGCTGTTCTTGCAATACCTTGTTGAAGGAGAGAATACGTTCGTGTAGCCTCCTCCTTTCTAGACAGTAGTCCATCCATCTGCTTTTCCAGGATGATTATTTCATTGTCGATACGTGACATGAAACTCAACAGCTTCGCATTCTCAGTCTGCGTTGTACGGATGTCGCGTCGATAGCCAGTGATCTCATTCTCCAGCACCAGAAGATCGTCCTTTTGCTGCTGCAACGCCTCCTCCGTCTTCTTCACTGCATCTTGTCGACGTTGCATGCCGATAAGAGAGCTGCGCCACTGCTGAACGAGTTGCTTTTTCTCCATGACGATCGCTTCCATCTCAGATGTGGCCTCCGCCAGCGTCTCTCGTGCACGCTTTGTCTCCTCGTGTTGGCTTTCAATCTGTTCATCAAGCGTTGCTTTCTCGTTTTCAAGCGCCCTGATACGTTCTTGCATGCTCAGAATGAGAGCATCCTGTCTCAGTTTTGCCTTCTCCAGGTTGGTTATGTCATCCTCCGTTTTGTGAGCTGCATGGCGCTCCAGTTCTACTTCGTCTTTGAGTTCTTGATTGAAGCGCTGCACTTTCGCCAGAGTCTCGGTCAGCTTCGCAAGCTCGTCGTGGTACCGCGTGTACTGTTTCTGCATATCGTCCACCTTCTTCTGGGCACTGTCGGCTGCCGATGATAGCTCCTCACGTGTTCGAAGCATGTCCTCATGTTGCTCTTGAATCGCAACGCGCTTTTCATGGTATCCCTCCAGCGTCTTCTGTAATGTGGCAAGATGCTGTTGGGCGTTGTAGAGATCGACACCGCACGCCTCGCGTTCTTTTTCTACATTCGATACCTCATTGTTAGTTTCGTGTATCTGCTGCGTCAGCTCCTGCAGGTGCTTGCGCAGCTGTTCCTCGATGCGACGCTGTACTGGCGCAAGGACGTCCGACTCGGGGTCGATTTCAGAGATATCGCTGTCGCTTTCATACTCGACGTTTTCATCTGGGGACGACATTGTTTGTATAACCTTTCTCTTATCAAAATTTCGGTTGAGGTATCTAAACAACTTGTTGGGTCTAGTTTGATGAAGATCGCCCTTCATTGTGGGTGAAAGGGATTAGGAAAGGGGTTTCAATGTGAAGCGTAGAGATAGGGGAGAAGAAGAGAAGAGGTTGGAAATCACTTGTACACAAAAACGCGTAGAGAAGCCGCAGGGCTGAATGCAAGTTCTTTTGACGTGTTGGTGAGCATCTTCGATAAGCTGGGACCGATCAGGATCTTCGCTCTGCATGCGCTGCCGATGGTAGCGTTCCCCTTTCTGGATTTTTGATACATGAGACTGCCACCGTGGAGGAAATCAAAGTGGCTTTTGCAACCACCTCCAATCCATTTTCAGTATTTTTTTATAGTGAGGCAGTGAAGCAAACCCTAAACGTAATGTGTTACAAAAAAAACTACTTTGCGGCCGCTTTTTTTGAGGACAACCGTTTTTCCTCCATTACAGCCCACTGCGGCATCTGGTTGATTTCGTTGTAATCTGGCACGGGAGCTTGATCGATACCGTTTTGGTGAGGACGATATTTCTCAGGGAGTTCTGGGATTGATCGATAGCTATAATCCTTTGTTTTGAACTGCTTGTAGTACAACCACTCTTCCTTCGTGTCGAAGCGCTCTGGTGGGTTGCCGTTTTGAAATGCAAGCACTGCAGAACGAATGGCCCGACGGGTTAAGATCGGCACACCGCGAGTCCGGAGTTCTCGCTTGCTGCATGTCATTAAATCGTTCCAATCTTTGAACGTGGCCTTGAAATCACTTGTTGGGGCAAGACGGTGTATATCAGCTTTCTCGAGAAATACTTCATGGTTCGGCACGTATGCTGTGGGTGGCCTAACAACAACAGGAAGCATCTCAGTGCGTGTGGCAGTTTCGATAGGAGCCAGCTTTCGTGGATCAGGCACATAGGTGTACTTGTACGCTTTGTGGGGGCCAGTGGTCTGGTCACGGATGAATGTTGTGCGTCGCATTACTTAAGACACTGGAATAACATCAGTAAGCTGCTGTGAATCGCGTACAGCTGGAAGTGGTGCTGCAGAGGCAAATCAAGCAAGAATGTACTCGAAGGTAATAAGTTTCAAGAAGCTCAACACTAATACATCCGATGGGTATTTCCAAGTAAAATTGGCCACCAGGAAAAGAACAGGTCCTTGGATGTATAAAATACGAGAGAAAATCCGATGCTAATGCAGAATAGCTTCCCCAAACACCGATCATATTCAAACTAATGGACCTCATGCGTTATATGACACAAGCGGTATCCTTGCAGAGAAAAGGGATAGACTCTTTTGTGGCAGTTATACAATGTGGCTCTCTTCCGCGAGACTCTCTCCGTCAACGTGACCCACAGAAGTTGATCCCCGATGAGGAGAGTCCTATACGTGTATTAGGAAGCTTCGGAGAATGCGAGCTGATGTAAAGTTAGACGAGACAGAGCTCGTGCAGGAATCCTTGATCCACCATAAAAGCTTTCTCCTCGTAATACTGTGCGAAGTTGACCGTTGGTACTTCAATTAGAAGCTCCATCAAGAAGCAGCCACTTTGTCGTGTCAACAACACACACACACACACACACACAAAAGTAAAGGAAGTGGCCCCGTTACTTTTTGATCTGAAGAAGACAAAGTGACAACAGTAATGGCGTCCCTACTTTGCTTCGCTCTGGCTTAGCCAGCTGAACACAGGGGTACTCAGACAATTATCTGAAATCATTATTTTGTCAGCACCGTAAACACGATCATCGGTTTGATCGATCCACATTCTCCTTTTCGTCTCCTTATCCATTACCGCGGTCACCCATGAGTAATCACGCGGAAGTGCACCTTTCCATAATCATCATGTGCTGCTTGTCTCTACTCTACAGGGATGGAGGACCCCTACATCCTGTACCCTGGCGAGTACAGAAGAACTAGCCCCCACTGCTGTCGTGAAATACTCCTTTTCCTGATCAACATTGTCCCACAGCAACGAGTGTGGGCGACCTTGTCACTCCCCAACCCAACATCCAAGCGTAGCCCAAGTAGAATTTCTGATGAAGTCCCCATGTTTTTTCATCGGCACTGCAGGGCTCCGACAATAGCTGCCTCTGTCAAGGAAAGAGAAAGCTTTCAAGCCGATTGCAAGACTCACGTTGTTGAAGCGGGCTCCAGACTGGAAGACGCGCCCCTTGCTATGCGAACCGGAAGTGTATGGGGCGTGGGGTAAACACAAGCTTGGCACCACCTCGCTGCGTTGAGGAGTTTGAAGGTCTGAGCAATCGAACACGAGGTGATGCATGCGATTCGTGCCTCACTTCGTGTGTTTCGGACCATTCACATCACGAGGAAATCGGAAAATTCCAGTGACTGTTTGAAGTGAGCACCCAACTTGCAGCAGCAGCCACTGTTCAACGAGAATGAGGACTAGTATATATCTTCCCTTCTGACGCGGAGTACCATCCACTGCGGAGAGTGCAGTCGCAATAGGGAAAATGAGCACGGGACAACGGGATGTCACTTGCTGCTCTCAAGCGCGCTTCAGTCGCATAACGGCTCCCTGCCCCACTAGAAAGAAGAGGGGCTTGCGGAAATAAGTTGGCTACGTATATCCGGCACGCGGCATCCCATCATCCATCCCCCACCCGCCACGCCGATGAGCCAAGTCACTTTCTCAGCCCACACCCCTAGAGTTCAGGCCCCCTGCCTTCCGGGTGTCGTGAGCCCCATGAGGGGGGGGGGGAGTGTGTTGTCCTAAGAGGCTTACTAGTGGCGTTGCTGGAAAACAAATCCACTTATTTGAAACCTGCGGCGTGAATCCTTCGCAGCATAAAAAGTTGTTCCCAGTGAGAAGTGCCGCGCTGCTTGCTTCACTCATCATTCCGACGTGAATTCGCTCCACTAGAAGACAATGGAGAAGCACCGCAGGTTGCTTGTGGTACCCCGATTTCTCAAGTCGGTGTCCCTGTCAAGTTACCACTCAGGTGTCAGGTGCACCGCATTTGCATCCATTCCAACCGTGCGTCTGGTGATGTGTATGTGGCCACCAACATCAATAATTGAGCGCGTTTCAGCTGCGCCTAGACGCATCTGACTTTTCAAGTCGCCTTCAGCCCATCATAATGGTCTGCTTATTATCTTTTTACTTTTCCTATATTATTCTCTTGCCGAGGCGAGCATTTCCGATTTTATTTGCTCTTTGCGATGTACACTGAAAGGAAGGGCAGTATCACCAATGTTATCTGAGAAGCGCAACGACAAACCTGAGTCTTCGCCGCATGTTCTTCTCCGCCAATTGGGAGAATGCTCTGCGCTATTTCCGCCGTGCTTTACTAGAATGTGGAAACTCCCTTAGTATAGAACACTCACAGCGACTAGGACTCCTTTTCTCGCGTAAAACTGGCAACACCGGTGAGTTGAAAAGGTGGGCTTCCCTTTTCGATGCGGAAGAAGTTCCTACAACAGCTCTTATTCTCAACGCTCTAGTTAGTCACGATCAGTGGAAAGTGGCGATTGCTCTTTTCGACCTCAATAAAGACTGCGCATCTGCAGCAGAGTTGAGTGAATATCTCGGTCGATGCCTCATTTCAAAAGGCCTTTGGCAACAGACGTTGCAAATCGCTGACTGTCTATTTCAGAAGGAAGCAACACATTCTGAGCAAAGTACAAAGCAGCCTATACAGAGCTCGAGCTCTCCTCCTTATAATCTAGAGGATGATGACTCGTACCAGATGGCATTGAATCCTTCCTTTGTGCCGGCTGAAGAGAAAAAAGGTTACTGTGGCTTTGTCTCCGCTGCCGCACGCGCCTACCCCCGAAATCAACAATGGGTTGAAGCGGTCGCGCTACTCCAGAAAATGCAGAAAGTCGCGGATGCTAACACCAAATCCAAGCTGGTTGAGTACGAGGTAAAAAGACTCGTCCACGGGGGAAAAAAATATAAAGAGGCAATCGAAAGAAGTCGTCGTGAAGAGTATTTTCATAAATCCCCATCTCTTTTGCGCTCAGTTTTGCGAGCGGCGCTTGCCATTGGTGATACCAAACTTGCTCTCGTATACCTTGATCTGCTCTGCTCATGTGGTGAAGACGCAATATCTGTCCCTCTTTTCGAGAACAGCTGTCGAGCAATTGTTTCTTCGGAAGATACATATAGCAGGACGGAACTTCTGCGCTTTGAAACCGTCATTTGCCGCGAAGCAGCATTTGTGAAGGACATAAAATTGCAAAAACTTATTGCCGTTTTTTGTGCAGATAACGAATTAAAAATCCCCATTCTTAATCGTGATTGCATGTTATCTTCAAAGGGAACAGACACTCCAAAAGCTCGGACGGCCTCCATAACAAGTCTTGATCGTTTAGCGAGTGCATTGATGGCACAAAAAAGATGGGAAGATGCGCTAAACGTGGCCAAACGGATGCTGGAGCACACAGCTCAAGAAAAAAACGAGTGTGTTATTCAGGACATGTTAATAAGCTGCCGAAACTCATGGGAAAAAACACTGCAATTCTTTACTTCTTAGCGCAAGATACTAGGAAAAGGCATATTTTTATATACCTACAACTGGAATATGAATTGAGGCTCGGTGTGTTGATGATTGAGTGTCGAAAATAACATGATGGATATACTATGAAGATGATGTGGATCTTCACAGCAACTGTGCTGACGGGCAAAAATATTGGATAATATTTGAGAAACAGTAGACTCTCTTTCTCAAATATTCGCGTCTGAATTCTCTCTCCGCTGCACCAAAAAATACATATTTTATGCTAAATCTTCGTAACCAGAGCTTCTGTAACTTTTCAACATATTCTTTCTTTCTTCATTTTTAAATCCTCAACCTGCATTTCTTCAAGGGGTTTCGCCACTCTTTACGGATTCTCAACTCTACAGGGTAGAAAAAAAACATCCACGATTAAGATTTCCATCTCAAAACTTTCACCAATTACTCAACAATGGCACCTACGATGATCGTCAATATGTCCTTCAATTGCCCTGAGATTCAGATTCTCGGGCAGGTCCAGGAAAGCACTATTGAACGGCTCAATGAAGTTCTACCAGCTGCGACTACTTCCACGCGCAGCATCCGCAGCAGTCAACCCAAATTCGAGTACCTGTCAAACCCTGATCACTGGAGGATCAAACTGGACGGTCAGTTCTGTGATTCGGAAGGTGTGTCACGACTGATGGTCCTTTTGTTGGACGCCTTGGAGGAGGAAGGTGGCTGGACGCTCATTTCTTCGCATGCTTCCAGCTCTCGCAATGGTGGAGCTCTCCAGCAAACTTTTGTGGAGAACTACAAACTTTTTTTTTCCAAGTTCCGCGATGAATAAATTGGGATGTATGCGGTTCATCGCCACTCCATGGGCTTTTTTCTAACTCGGAATGCGGAAAGGAGGTCCAATGTAAGGCAGCAGGTTAGCTTTGGCAGCGGCAACTATTGTAGTGGTTTAAACGCAAAAAAAATTAAACAGCAGTCCATTTATATATTGAATTTACATTTTTCGTTTTCTACCAGTCATTTTTCGTCTCTTTGAAATGTATAGTAGGTTTTCGGAGCTTCACGTGGGGCAAGTGCATATGGACTGATGCAAAAAAAAAGTATCGATATATTCCGTCCGCTGTAGGCCGACATATAAGGAACAGACAGCAAGCTTTCCTGAATACAACAGTCTTTGTGAGTTGAAAGTTCGGCACCTGCGCCAGCTTCTGACGCCAAGCGGTCTCAGAAGCAACAAAAAAATGTCTTATTCGGCAGGAACAACTGCGCAAAACTTTCGATACCGGGTCTCTGAAATTGTTACTATTCTGGTGCATCCTGCGAAGTAATGATGTAACCTATTTTTTGCTCCTATTATTTCCTCCGTCCATTCCCGTCCAGCATTTCCGTGATTTTTGAACTTGTTTCGCACTCGTGAATTGCTTTGCGACAGCTCGTTATCACCTGTCGAACTACATTGACACCGATGTCAGACGAAGCTAATGTCGAAAAGAAGGCGGCAGTGGAAGGCGCACCTGGGGTAGCGAATGGCTTTGGTGTCGACGACAGTACCATGAGTGACATCATCGACAAGCTACGCATCCTGGACTATGAAAATGACTTTTGCCGGAAGGTGAGGCCACCATTCACTCCCCTAAGTCCATATTATTTTGCGGGTCCGTCCTCTCGGGACAACCCCAACGCGCAATTCTTCTATTTTACTTCATTGTGCGCGTGGCTTATGAAGGTATGCGGCCACCAGTTTGAGGCTCCTGGTCAGTTCGAGGACCCGAACGCTTCGTCGACAACCATTCTGGCGGAGCTACGTTCGATGAATGTGGCTATTCCGAATATCGCCCCCACACGTTTGAAGCAAGGAAGTGGTGAAGCCGTGCTAGCAGTGCTTTCCGCACTTGTGAACGCGGCACTCAAAACAACTAATTATCATTTCGAACCTATCGATTATCGGCAAGTTGACCGATACGACGAGCTTGCAGCAGTAGCAGATGCAGAGGACGAGCAAGGGGAAGATGAGATCGAAGATAATGTTGTCATCGACAGCGATGATGACGATGACATTTATGTGCGTGCTGTAGGAGGAGGCAAAAACACGCGGACGGATGAAAATCGTTCTTCAACGCCGAAAGTAGACGTTGACGAATGGAAGATGGAAGTAGAACGGGTTACCCCTCTTCTGCAAGTGCGACAATCCGCATCAGATGATTGGCGCTCGCGCATTGAGAGTGCTACGGTTTTGCTGAAGGCAGTGGAAAAGATGTATCCGGAGGTCAAGCAAATGTTGGATCGCCTTGCTGGCGATATGGATAAATCACGTGATCGTATTCAAAAACGAGAACAATCGCTAGCTCAGCAGTTCTCTGACCAAGTTGAGGACTATCGAGTGAAGCTACGCGAACTTAACACTTCGCGCGACTCGGCTAATGTTGCACAACAAAGTGTGCAGCAAATGACAGTAGAGCTGAGCCAGGTCAGCGAGATGTTGGAGCAGACGAAACGCGACATCGCGGAGAGACAGGCGAAGATATCAGATACAACACCCCTTATTCAAGTGAAGGAGGCAGTTGTTAAGATACAGGCAGAGATCAAGCTAATGTCGCTGCGCATTGGTATTCTTCAGAATGGTGTACTGCAGCATGTTATGAAGCAAACTAGAGCGCGACGTGAGGGAATGCCCGTCGAAGGTGCCGAGACGTTCAGAGGGGCGATGTATTTTCCGTAGAGTTGCGAAAGCACATCAAACGGGGCGCACGATACGTTAGACTACTGGCCCGTCAATATGTTTCTGGAAGCTTCTCTTTACTGCGCGGCTTTATGCCGTTTCAGACTACTTTGATTCCTACAAAGGCGCTCGGGCAAACGCACCGCAGCACATTCATTTTCGTACTTTTATTTCTTTCGACTTTGTGAAGAGCCACTGATCTGGAGCTTACTTTCGAATTCAAGAACACACTTTGCAAGATGATTGTTGATGTACTTTTGCAAAAAAAAAATGACTCTTAAATACATAAGCTTCCAGGCTGAAGCTGAGGTGGAAATGTCGCAATTCTGGTTGCATCGGAATCCGCGGGTGTGCATGCGACACAGATTTTAATTAGCAGGCGGCGGAAGTGTGGCCTGCATCACTAGATAGGGCACTGCCTAAATGATACAAGCTGTCGCTTCGTCCATGAAGTTAGAGACACATTCTCACACAGCATGACCGATGGGTATCGACTCTATCATCTAGTATTCTCCTCTTGGCGATTGCCAGCACTTGCTCATTGTAGAACGTGAACGGCGGCTGGAATTGGTTTCAGTATCTTCGTAGCTCTTCTCGTTTTACCTCTCTTTAACGTGGTGGGGTGCGCGTGATCAATTATCGTACTTTCCGCACTCAGTGAGTACCTGTATGAAAGAGCAGGAAGAGGAGCTTTTGTACGCCCACGGGGTTGATTAGATGCAACACTAAGCAGGAGCAGTTGCCCCACTGTTGTGTTCTTCGCAACGTATTCGTCTAGACTTTCTTTCACTGCGCAAATTATTAGAAGCTCCCTACTCCTGATGCTTCGGCGCCACTTGTTAGGTGGCTGTTCCCCAGCTTCCACCTGTTTGCTTACTGCCTGAGGAGCATTACCCTCTGATGCCCATGTCCACAATGGGAAGCATCAAGGAGCTGCAGAATGAAGTCAGCACATTGAGGAATGAGGTCGCTTCTCTGAAGTATTTTTTCCAGTCCGAACTCCAAAGTGTGCGCAAGGACATGCACGCCCACTTCAAAGAAGAACGACGTCGATTTGTTGACGATGGAGCCGATTCGGTGTCTCATGAAAAGGGACTGCCGTTTGAAAGTGATACTTTGTCCCCAGCGTGCACGCAGCCGGGGCACAGCGAGGAGTTATTCGACGCTGCTGGTGATAGAATCGTCGAAGGTGGTTCCGCCTCAGCAAACGCGAGCCTTGTGCCATCAACTTCACTTGCTAGGGCCGGATGTCAAGTTGCTGACGGTGGCGATGTGGCTTGCCAAGACGGGATCACAGCAAAGCTTACCAGTGCCTTTTGCCTAGCTTCCACCGACCGGGATGCCGCTCACGATGCTGTCAGGGAACTGCTACCCCGACTAAAATGCGTTTTTGACTTCTATTCGGGATTTAACGTGGCAGATGAGGAGCTAGCTCACCCAGCTATGCATTATTCGCAGTTCACTGCTATGGTGCGCGATAGCTCTCTCGACCGTGGTCGTCGACCGCTACCTCCCGAGCTCTTATGGATGGCTGCTGTGCGTGACCTGCCGCCGCCAGCGGAGGTGAAGGGCAGGGACCGGAGAGAGGGTAGTACCCTGCTACAGCCAAAAGTTTTTGATGACAGCTCCATTTTTCGGCCAGTCATGGCACGGAGAGACTTGCTTGTGTACGAGCGGCTACGGTCTATTACATTCGCGGAGTTCCCACGAGCGCTTTACGTCATTTTCTGTGCAGCGGTTACACCTCTTCACGACGCCGCTGACGCACCTGCTGCCTTCTCTACTTTCCTGTCAGAGACCTTCCTTCCCTCCGTGGAGCGTCGCATTTGGCGCCATCAGACTTCACGAAGCGCGTATGCAAGTGGGAACGTGCCATGCGGCGGTACGCGCACAACATTTCGCACCGGAGCACCATCCTTTACCGACGTTCAGCCTGAACTGCCAGTGAGGATATCAGACACGCTCTCGTTAAGTATGGGCCTCTCTACAGTTGTAGCGACGTACCAAGATGACGCGGATGTTCAGAAAGTTGTTAACCAATTCACTCCGCATCTGAAACGGTGCTTCCGGCATGTGGTGCGATGCCTGCCAACTTGCCGCACAGAAGATGCCAGAATGAGCATTGCTGCCTTTCTGGATTGTGCTCGTCACCAGCACGTGCTTCCGTTGATTACACGCGCTCAACTACGAGAGATATTTATCTTCTGCGCTTCCTTGTCTGACGCGACGCGACCGGATCGTTCTCAGCACGAGCATGAGCTGATGAGGGAAGTGCCTGCCTCATCGGACTGCGAGACGATTTCCTGCTCGATATTCACCACCGCAGCCTTATATTGCCTGGCGGAGCAGGTCTATGGTGCTGATGCTCCGCTGCGTCAGCAGTATCCTTCACCATGTGCGCGCGTGTCGAAACTTCTCGTTCGGATGTTTGTGCTGTGAAGCGGCGGTGCGCGGCAACAAGAACTGGCAGACTGCGCGGTGTGCCGCTATCCGTCTCTCAACAGCGTCCTCTATGGCACCCGAAAAAACTCATCGAAAACAGTCCGCAAGACACAACGGGTAGGCTTTCATCGGCGTGCATCCTGACAAATTTGTCAGACAAAGGTGTGAAAGGCTGTTTTATCCGTCCGCACCCTCCGCGTTCACAAATTCCCCAACTTTTCCTCCCCATTCTCTGCGATTCGTGGATCGACGTGCCCATAAACGAAGTCGCAATGCACACGCCTCGAAGACTGTAGGCACGCCACCCTCTGAAGACTTTCTTCGGTGATTCCTTGAGATGTGCCTCGCGGAAAACGACGAAGAAGGGGAGGGTGCGAGCAGGAAGTCGACCAGTGCCTGTGGTTGACAGGCTCCTGCGACTACTGCTCGCAGCACAGGTTTCTCTAGTCGTGGTTCGAGTGCTCTGACGTGGTCGCCCCTCCTGAGAATTTTTTTTGTGGATATCGAAACACAAGAAAGACCTTTCGAAAAAGTAAAGCAAAGGTAAAAGAAGACAGCGACACAGAAAACCTCTGCGTAGTGCTTGCACGCGAGAAGTTACCTCTTTATATCCCTGTCTGATCATCTCATCAGTGAATGCTTACGCGAAGTCGATCGCACCGTACAATCACGTCTTTACCAACCTCTTCTACCATTCTCGCTTGCTGCCTATATGACTGTATGCGAAACTCTCGTTGATGAATTGCCACTCACGCAGCTGTGAACCATTGTGCATTGGTGCTGCATGCCGGCGCTTCCTACATACGGCCTACCCATAGGTATTTCACATCCGTCTTCTTCTTTCATCGAGGCAGCTCCTCGGAGCTCGTAAGGTGGTGCGATGCCGGCTTTGCCCAAGTCGCGGCGCCGCGGCAAAGGCGCCAACGCGGGTAGATCAGCTTCACGTGCTTCGGCTCAAGAAAAGATCGCCGAAAAGAAAAGCGAGCTTGAAGCAGCAATGGCTCTGCCCGACTCAATATCATATCTGGGGGGAAAACTGAGAACGTCCAATCGGCGGGCCAGGTGTTTCCAGCAGTTCGATGAGCTGGCGAAGCTGATCTGTGCGCTGCAGTTCTCTTTTCTCACGTCCCACACAGATGATCCCCCGGAGAATCCTAAGTATGCTGCTGCTGCCGCCATCGGGTCATCCTCATCGGCTCAAGCGGTTCCCAACCGGTTTCCAATATTGCAAGTGGGACATCTTGCGAGAGCATTGGGATTGAATATATCCAATCGCCAGGTGGTTTCCTTAGTGGAGCTTGTTGAGGATGATGGACCCTCGACAGGCTCCGTAGAGACGCAAAAATTGAGAGTTGTGTTGGTCGATGCGATGATGACCGGCACGGTGGGTGGTCCGGCACTTTACGATTACACCATCCAAGGTGATGACACCGCCTCTTCGGTTCAGCATAGCCAGGCCTGTCTTTCTCTCGACCGCCTGAATGCCTTCACGCCGTTTTTGTGTGTACGGGATGAAGAGGTGACACTGCTGCGTGCATTTGAAGCCCTAGATACTGAGCAAAAGGGTTATCTCGAGGAAGTGCAGTTGCGGTCAGCCATGCAGTCGGGTGAGGAGGCCTTCAGCATCGAGGAATGGGATCAGATGTGGGTGGCCATCTGCGATCCTCAGACGAATAGGGCTTATTACCGCGATTTCGTGGAGATCCTCTCCGGTGAATGAGGTAAGCGTCTTCGAAACACAAAACAAAACCACAACTCATGTGTGGTGTGGGTTCCTGCAGTGGAGGGAGTGGTTGGCGGTACGATCTTTTTTCCCCTGTGGAGTGGGGAGGGGCGGGGGGGGGGTGCGAAAGAGATCGGAATCTTTTGCCGCGTTTCTCTGGGGGCGGAATCCTGTGTGCTCACCTTTTTTTATCTGATCCGGCCCTCCTTTTCCTGCTTTATGGCAGAGACCTGTTTCAGCTGCTTCCATCGATCCCGAATCTCAGCCTTCGTCACTCTGGTTCTTGCATTCGGTATCTCTTGACTTTGACGAACTCTGCCCATTTCGCGCGGTTTCGTCTACGGAGAGGTTTCTCGCGCAGGCTTATAGGAGTGGGCAAGAAGGGCAGGGGACGAGAAACAGGCTTTGCGCAAGTGCTCATGTACAGTGGTGATCTCTCACCTTACAAACGCATTGAGTTCTCTATGCAATGCGAATAAGTTCAAGTCATACGGGACCAACCCCAAAGCTGCTGATTCGGTTGTTCGCGGCAAGGGACTTGAAGGAGGCGGGTGGGGGAAGTGGGGAGGATTCTGCTGCTTCTCGGGCGGAAAAGTTGTCTGGGCAGGCAGTGCGAAATTTCTCGCACTCGATCCGCATCGTCTTCTCACTACCTGGCTGAGATGCTGCCGAGGTTTTCTCTAGTGGCTCGCAGCGTGGCAGAAGAAGATGCTTAGACTACTTCAGCTGAGGACGCGAGAGATGCATGCACTCCCTAACTGTATCACCTTCCAAAGCGTGTGTTTGATGGCTTCACAGACTCCACTTCACCATCAGAGCTGAACTACCCCATCATCGTCTCTTCTGTGCCCCCTCGGCGCTGATGCCACGGCAACTGGCCAATTGGGTTGCACCTTCCCCTCACTCAACCATTTGCTCTTCAACTCTTCCTCTGGACACTCCTTACTGGTTTCTTTCACCTTTCTTCTTCTTTCCTCCTCCTTCTCTCCACTGTTTAGTAACGTAAGAGTATGCTGGGACCCCGGTCGGCATCCACCATCGTAACATTGTAGGCGAACGCAACACAAGACCAAAAGGGAAGAGGGAAAAAAGGTTGAAGGAAAGGTAAGGGTGGCACTAAGTTGCAGCCGCTCTTCTTTTTTCTTGTCTCCCTCCTCTCTCCTCCATCATACACAACGCATACACACCCATATACACGCATAGCAAGGCAACGTGAGAGATTGGGAACTCCATCTACCTTCCGGAGCTCCCTTTCGCTTCCTACTACTGCTTTTTTGGGGTTGAGCAGAGACACTTTTGCGTGTCTTCCGTTCTTGGAGGTACTTCGTGCTGGCGATTCTGACGGTTGCTCTCTTTTCATTTCATGGGAGTCGCGGGAGGGGTAATTAAGAAAAAAAGCATCGCAGGCTTCGCATAGATTACGGAGTGCCCCAGGATCTCTTTCTAGCAGGCTCACATCGAAAAGGGTACACGCCAGCCTTTGTCTCCACGTAGAAGCGGTCTCGGAAGGTATCGAGTTCACCGATTCACACTGTCTCCGCTTTTTTTCGAATTTCAGGAAGAGGTCTGGGGGATTTGGCTTCGAGGTGATTTCCCTCGCGGCAGTCTGCGGTTTCTTTTCTTCTTACCCCCTTTTTTCTTTTCGCGCTCCTTGGGTCGGTGTTTAACCCTACACATAGATCGCACAATTGAAGCCGATCCCACCTTATAGAAAAAAAACGAGGGAGATAAAGTTTTTTTATGGGCTTCGCCCTTCCCCCCCTCCCCCCTTCTCCTTTCTTTTTTGGAGCTCTCCGGCTCCCCCCTTTCCCTTCTTTCCTCACCGCGCTCACCTTCGATTGTAGTCGCTGCTGGCTTTCTGATACTGGCTGCTAAGGAGCAGAGAAATAATCACTTCGTGCTGTCAACCCGAGCCGAGGCGTGCCAGAATCGACAAGTCGCTCGGTGCCGAGCAGAAGTGAATAGGGAAAGAGATAGAGTAGTGAAGGATGATGCGGCGAGCGTCGAGTTTGGCCTCCCGGTCGGTGCCGCTTGTGGCAAAGTCTAACGTGGTCACGCTCGGGGCACCGATCCGCCTCTTCGGCTCTCATTACAGTGATGATATCGGTAATTACAAACGACCCTATGCGCAAGAGAGTCGCAGTGGAGCACATCGCCACCCACCGCGGAAGCAGATGCTGCGGGAGCAGCGGGCGGCAGCGGCAGTATCGGCGTCTCCGTCCATCCGGAATGTTGAGGTGCCAAAGAGCGGCGAGGAGGATGAAGCGGAGGCGCAGGATGTGCCGGCGCGCCGAAGTAACAAGAACAGGTATGAAGGTCTTTTCAAGAAGGCGAAGGAGCCCATATCCTTCACCAGCAACTTCCGGGAGCCAGACATGAAACCTATTCTGGATTCCACACGGGGCGAAATGCATCGTGCCAACACCAACAAGCCGGCGCCTCCTCGCACAGCTCTGAGTGTCGACGACACCGATGTCACCAGGATCTACAGCGACGAAGAAGTCCGCACTATGCAGTACAACGAGAGGTCTGGGACAAACGCGGGCAGCGCAAACCCTGCGACGATATCGAATGAAGACGATGTGAAGGATTCCCTTTCCACGAATGCTGCTCGCCCAGGCACCCATGCGGAACCAGAGGACATGCCGAAGACCAAGGCGGCCCCCGACGCGGTTGATCGAGATGAAGACGAGGACGAGTTCGCTGAAATTCGCAGCCACCCCTTCTTTATGGATATGCTGCGGCGTGTAGAGCGCAACATGATCCGTTTCCGCAAGGAGACTCGTGCAGTGGGGCGCTACAGCTTGGAGGCAGTCGATGAATGCGTTCGGCCACTGCTCCAGCTGACGGATTATCCCCTCACTGCCCGGCAGTTGTCCCACCTTTCCCACAGCATCAGCCCAGCAGTGTTGAAAAGCTCGTTGCGCGACCAAGCGGCGTGCCGCCGTCTCAAGCTCTATCGCTCGCAAGACACGGATCTTCTGTTGGACTGGTCTGCAGAGGACTTTCTACGTCGCCGGTACGAAAGTGTGCACATGTCGTGGGAGCCGATGGATGTTATCTGCCGCCGCTTTGGGTGGACACCAGAGATGATGTCTAATCGCGACTATCTTCTGTACTTCTCCGCCTTTCCCGAGTACGTGGAGATGGCGGAGTTGCAGACGTCCGCGACAGGAGGGCCGAAAGCCATCCCCATCGAGGACCCTGAAGTGCGGGCTGCTCAAAACCCTATTCCCCCTAATCGCCTCCTTCTTCGTCGCAAGGCTTCCGTGAGTGCGGAGGCCTCGCTCACCGAGTCCATCCGTCTTATGGGTACACCGGCAATCACCACTCCCTCGAAGAGCAAGAAGGCACAGCGTATGCGCCAGCACGGTGGAGACTCGGTGTCAGACTACTTCGATGCAGTAAAAGCATCGGCAGCTGCGGTGGACGGTGACGAGGCTGTAAAGCTGCAGCACGCTGTGGACAACGTTCAACCGCTGCGCCAGGCGAGCCATCCAGGCGGCCGCACCATCCGCGAATTTTCCATCCCCAAATCGCACTTGTCCACGGATGCTGCTGCTCCGGCCGAACTTGAAAAATCAGGGATGAAACCCCCGCGTATGAGCCGACCTGAGGGAGAAGAAGCGCTAACGTTTGATCAGCGGAAGTTCGAAGAGCTTTCTAACGCGTACCACAATGTCAAGGTGGAGAACTCCCTGATACGTCGTCGTATGCTCGCAACCGACAGCGTGGACAAGGCGCAGGAAATGCAGCATCAGCTGGCGAGCGGTCGACGTGAGCAATCACGTCTGGAGCAGGAACTTGAGCGCATGCGTGAGTTGAAGCGCAATATGGCGACTACGAAGGGCGGGCCGGCCTTCGCCCTACCGCGTGAACAGCCGCAATACATGGAGGCGCCCGAGCACACGGGCGAGTTTTCAAAAAACGGTAACGCCGTCGAGGACATTGATGACGACGAGATCGAGCAGGCTTTAAAGAAATACAAGGAGCAAGACGAGCTGCGGATGATGGGACGCCCATCGATGGCACGGGATGTTAATGCTGCGCCATCGTCGTTCAACTACCGCTCTGCTTCTGCCGCCGACGCCGAGGACGACCTCGAGGTGGTGGAGGAGGTGGTGGAGGTGGACGACGACGATGATGGTGGCAACCTGGAGGCATCGGAAGACAAGGCGATGGAGGAGGAGTCGTCTGCGGATGCCCAGGAACGTCCTGTGATCTCGAGGTATGAGGAGACTGACTCAGTGGGAGCGCATGAAAATGCGACCTCGAGTTCGTCTACGAAGGCTGTGAGCCGGCCATGGCAAGACGAACTTGAAGCCGCAGTGGAACAGCAGGAGGCCGAGGTAGAGGAGCGGGAGAACGACTTCGACGCTGCCATCAACGACACCTCTGATACCACACCTGCCTCCCGTCTGCAGCAGCTGACTTTACTGCACGATCGACTGTCTTCGGCGGCGGAACGCGCTCGTCGTTATGTGGCCACGGTGGAGACCCGTCGGCAACAAGTTGTGGATAAGCTGGATAGTCAGCTTATGGATGCCAACGCGAAGGTGGAGCGGTTGGAAGGCCAACTCTCTACAGTCGAAGAGGAACAGAGCTCTTTGCGAGATTCGATAGCCCAAGAGGAGGCAGAGCGCAAAGCCCTCGCCGTCGAAGCGGAGCTGAAAGCGCAACGAGAGAAGCGTCTAGTAGAGTTGGAACGCGAGCGTGAGCGGGCCCGCATCGCCCAAGAGGAAGCTGCTAAGGCACTGGAGCGTCAGAAAAGGGCCGAGCGCGAGGCTCTCGCGATGGAAGAAGAACTGCAGCGTAAGCTGCGCGATGTTCAGTCGAAGCTGCGCTCTCTGCATGGGGGCGAGCTGGAAGCCACAGAGTTCGCTGCAGTAGGCGATGCTCACACCGTGAGGGACCGGGCACAAGAGAAACCAAAGGAGCCAACACCGGCATCCGCTGCTGCGCCCAGCGCAGAGCAGGAAATTGCAGCACGGAACAACGCAGCCTGCACGGTGGATTCCGAACGACAAATCACGGCGGAGGGGGAGGATGAAGAGGTATCTTCCTCTAACGTTCAAGCTGGACAGTTCATGTGCACACCGGAGCAGTACGATGGCCTTTTCCTGGCTGCGCACCGCCTCAAGAAGGAGATCGCTGCCCTTGAGGCACAGATGGAGGAAGAGGGCGATGAGAACGACGAGACGCTGATGGCTGTCCTCGCAGCATCGCGCGCTGATCTCGAAGAGCTGGAGGAGTGTATCGGCTCCGTGCAAGCGAGCGCACCCTGGGCGGCGAGTCGCGACGCCAAGCGAGAACGTGAGGAGGCGCTGTCTGCCGTGGCCGACACCGAAGCACACCGGTTGCAGAGTGACATCGACAACTACCGATTTCAGATCTCTCTCCTCGAAAAGCGCCTACACCACGCTTCGCAAAAGAGCGTCACAGCTAAGCTGAGGGAGCGCGTTGTGCAGTGCCGCAAGTCTATCAGCCGCCTACGCATGGAGCAGGATCACCTGCGTCGTTCTGGGCGCGACTCCATGGGACTACCACCGTCCATTAGTATTGCCGAGACGTTGGCGCACGAGTCGAACGATGAAGATGGGGCGAGAATGGCCGAGGAGGTGCGAAAGGCCGCTGCGGAAGACCACAGCGCGGCACCCTTCATCTCAAATCAGGCTCAAAGAGATGCGAAGTCTGCACTGGAGTACGAAGCTGCAGAGATGGAGGACGACGCACGCGAGGCGAGTTCGCGGTCAGACGTCAAGATGAATTCTGCAACCAACCCCGATGCGGAGAAGCTGCGCGCACGTTTGGACGGTATGGTCAAGGATATCCAGCAGCTTCAGAACAATATTGAAGCACAGGAGCGAACGAGTGACTATGACGGTGATGGAACTGAAGTCGTGCTGCGAGAGATGAAGGATAAACTGAGCCAGCTGCTCCGTCTGCGTGATCAAGTTCAGCGCGCGCTGCTGGAAGAGTCCGTGAATGACTCTTCTTCTTCCAGCTCAAACGGGGCCACTCCGATCATTCGCCCCTCCTCAACATCATCTGCAGCTACCCCAGTCATGAGCCAGGCTGTCACGTCGGTTCATGGCACACCATCCAGCTCTCGGAATGGCAGAACAGCTCGCGTTACCACAGCCTCAAAGAAAATCCATGCGTCGGCGCGTAGTGCCTCTTTCAACCGTCGCCGCTGAAAAGAGTTTTACCTCTTACGGGGCAGTGGCGCCGAGCTCGGGAACTGACGAGGAGATGGAAGGATGGGTGGGTGGGGGTAAGCAAACTTTTCGTTTTTCCTTCAGTAATGCTCCTAATAGACCTCATCACTTGTGGGAGTCTCACGAAAAGGCAGGCATGTGCTGTCATTATCTTCCTTCTACTACGTGTCCATGTCACGGAGGCGGATGGATCATCGAAACTCGGTGACATGGAACGCGTGGTATTCATAAAAAAGGCAAAAAACTTTATTTTTACATTTCTTCTCCCTTTCCCTCTTCGGCGTTCCTTCCTTTTCCCCTGTCTCTAGACGCGCCGATCGAATTCGGTGAAAAGGATGAGGGAAAGAGGAGGATCGGCAAGAGAGGATGGAGGAGAGGAGGAGAGGTGAGGCAGATGGAAAGCACGGTGTTGCCAGCAGTGTTTCTCATGACTCCACATGACACCGCACATGGATCATGAAAGAGAGACGGGAGGGAGAGGTTGTCAGGGCAACCTCTCTATACAATATGAGGTCTACGCTTGCCCAATTCTTTTTTTTGGTCTTGTGAGTGTGTTCACGCTAACGCGACAACGTGTTGCCTCACCGTCTTTTGTTTTTTTAAGTCATCTCTCTCGACTACGCACGCGCATGCTCGCGCATGCTGCCTCCAATGATTCTTCCGTTGCTCCCTCTCTCTATATCTATCAATATCTATCTATATACAAACAATTTCCCTTTGAGCTATGTGGACTGCCCGTGTATCGAAGGGAATGCTGGTGGTAAGAAGTGCCGTTATCGTTTCTGTATGCGTATGTGAGTGTGTTTCAAAGCGCCCGAGTGCCTATCGATGTCTTTTTGTGTCTTCTCTTTTTCTTGACGTGGTTCTTTGCCTTTTGCATTCATATGAGCCGGCGGGAAATGAACGACAACACGAGGAGTTTTGAAGCAGGGGCAGAGGAACGGAAGAGAGAGAAGGTCGATGGAGGTTCGTGAGGGGAATCTCCACGTGATCTGGTTTGGAGCGCAACGGACGAGTAAAAAACGAATGGAAGGGCCTGGTAGGGTGTTATGCGGCTCGTATCGGCAGGGAAGCTGCCTTGCACGCCGTGCCTGAGTTGGGCTCCTCGAGAGTCTTTTTTTTTTTGAGACAGCGGCGCCAGCGTTTTTGTGGATCCGCCTGGTACCACCCGTTTTTCACCTCCTTCAAAAAAAGAAAAAAAAGAAGCGAAATTTCTTTTGCCTTTTCCCCTTCCTTAAGTGGGTGCAGCTCGCGTTGTGCGCTCCTCTTTTTTTCTTCTGTTCTCCTTCCTCCCCCTTCGTTCTGATGGTTTTTCGCTTCCCTGAGCCTTATGTCGTGTCGTAGCCTTCCGGCTTCCTTGCCCCTCTACTTTGAAGCCCATTTAGAGCGTGTGTGTTGGGGGGTTGCGGCTCTGGTTGTTGACGGAAAGGAAAAAAAAGAGAGGTTGTTTTATGATCTGGGGGACTTCGCTACTGTTGGCGTCGCATCAGCAGCGTGGAGGTGTGTGTCTGTGGGTCACCTGTTGCTGTTTCTTTAAATGCCCATTTTTTTACTCCTTTTTTCCCTCTGTGGTAGTCAAGGAGGATTCTCTTGCATAGATTCAAAGGTGAGGCGTGACACGCATAGCACCTGCTCTCTCCGTTTTGTCGATGCACTGTTGCGTGAAACCGATTCAGAGGAGGTATTCGTTTGAGGGGGGGGGGGGTACAGTGGGGAATGCGTCCCTGGCACACACACACACACACACACACACACACACGCACGCGATCTGTGAAGATGGGGCGAGGGATTCTTGGAGGGGTGCACGCCACTCTGGCGATTGAAAGTATCTTGGCTTGATGGATGGATGTCAGCTTATGGCACATCAGCATCTCTCTCACCCCGGATGAGGCAAAACTCATCCAAAGCGACGTCATCTTCTTTTTTTTTCATGTATGAGCTTCATGGTATTCACCCCCCTTTTTTTTGGGGGGGGGAGGGAGGATGCTTTGGGCCCATCCGGCGAGGAGTTTCCTCGCCTACCCCTCTTTTTTCAACGGGAAGGGAATGCGGACGGTGGCACACACCTTTTCGCATTGCCCATCCAAGCTCTTCGGCAGTGGCATCCTCTTTTCGTGCGTACATGCGCCGGCGCGCGTGTTTCCTTCTTTCCCCGACAACTCCTTCCTTCCCTCTTGGTTTCTTCCTTCCTTTATCCTTCGATGTCAGGTGTGCGACGCAGTAAAGCGAACAAGAGGGAGTTCTCCTTTAGAGTGTGCCGTTGCTGGGGAAGGAGTCGCTTCTATATCCACCGTGCCGGTCACCACCTCTCCCTCTCCCTCCAACTCACTGCTATAGGTACACACCACACACACACATATATATATATATATATATATACTCGTTTATTCCTTGTGGTGCATCGCCTCTGTTCACGAAGGTTTTTTCAATGATTCATCCGTGCACTGGTACGATCGAAGAAGATTTGAGGACTCGGGAAGTGGTCTTTCTTCCGTTGGTGATTGGGAGTTCGTCGTCGCACCGACGGCTACTCCCGCGCGAGGCAGCGGGGCTAGCCTGAAAAGTACGTAGTGACCGGAATAAGAAAGACAGGGAGAAGAAAAGGGGTTAGGGGAAAGAGGGAACCATGCTGCGACTCAGTTCCGTGTGCCGGAAGAACCCGGTGGTGTTCAAACAGGGTCAGGGCATGTTCTCTCACCAGCTCAAGCGTATCCTCAACAAAAAGTCGCTGCATAAATACAACTGGGACCCCTTACCCATGTACGACCCACGCAAGCTGATTCATGCAAACCGCTACATCGACCACGACACCTACGAGGAGAAGTACGATCCCCATGGGGCACAACAGGCTCACTTGGTGCCAGATCAGCGCTACTATCATATTCCTGTGCCAGAGGAGTACAAGGACGCGTATTGGTGGCGCGACCTGCAAGCCCGCCGTATTCAATGCCCCACGGACTGGGTGCACTTCCGCATGCATACCAAAGATCGACAGGCCTACGACTTTCAGGACTTGGCGTTCCGCAAAAAGTTTCAGTTTTCGTACGAAGAGGTTGTCTCCAACGCGAAAGATATGCGAAGTTGAGTCTGCGCCCTCCTGACATTTTATCATGTGACGTGTTGTTACACCACCCCGTACTCCTCAACAGGGGTCCCTTCCCCCTTTCGCTCGTGGTTCCGAGCAGGCCACATGGGCTCGAGGCAACAGTGTCGACGTGCATCGCAGAGCAGCGCGCCATCTCTCGCTCTCTCTCTTTTCCATTTCGTCTTTTTTCGTCGTTGTTACTGTGACGCTTCTATTTCACGCCCACCACCACCACGATCGAAGCGATAGGTGGGAAAAACCGCGATGAACACCCTGGACGTCTTCCTGCGTGATGCGTGTAGGACAGACAACTGTCTAAGGAGAATCTCTGCGTTTGTCTCGTCGCTTCTATTCCGATGGCTGGCCAGGATGGTTCCTTCCTATACTGCTGAAGTAGTTTACACCATGATGCAGCGTCTCAGCAATGTGCGGTGGATCCTCTTTTTTTTTCGGATGGGGGAATACGGACCGCAAGCGAAGAGACGCTGAACGTTTTTGATTGATTCGCTCTTTCTCATCTAGTAGTCAACCCTCCCTCCCCTCAATCCCCTTCTTGCCCATCACGCTTGCCGGATCCCTCCTCTCTCATCTTCTCCTCTACGACTGGTGCTGCGTTCCATAAAAACACTCGAAAAGAATTTCCTACACTGCCCCCCGCCCAGTGCTGCGTGGGGGCTCACCTTTCTCGCATGTGGCCTAAGTTAAACCTCGATGGCGGACTCAATCATCACCTGACCGCTGCCCAGGAGCGCATCGTGAATGAGGGGGTGCCTGGGATGTACTCACCGCGCCCAGCGCACCCTACTTCGGTGAAGAGCGCCGGCGTTGGGGGCGCCTTGGGTAGTAGCTTACCGGTCCGACCGTCGTCTGGTGTTCTCGGTGACGCAGGATCGCTCTCCTCCCCGCATGCCTTTCCACACGACGTATCGTTGATTGAGGATGGTGTCATGGCCATCTCCGACCCTGAGATGAATGCAATTCTTGCTGCCAAGTCGCGTCATGCAGCAGCTGAACGCTCACCTTCGTCCGAACTGCACAGCAGCATTGGTGGGGATGGGGGGTCGAGTCCAGGGAGCGGTCCTTCGTCTAACAAGCGTCGCGCTGCCCCACTTGCGACTCTGGTAGGCCATCAGCTGGCGAGGCAGTCGATTTCGCCGCCCATGCCAGAAGAGAGCTCGGCGTGTAGCACTGCCTCATCAAGCACAGAGGTTTCTGATGCAACCGCCAACGGTGGACTCCACGTTGCTATTCCATACAAACCAAAATCCTTATCGAGTGTGCAGCGCAGTGAATCTGTTCCGTCAGCCCCCTCGCCGTCGCCGCATAAATCTGCTTTCGGGTCGTTTATAGCCGAAGCTTCTGAGAATCCTACATCGGTGCTGTCCTCGGCGGCCATCGTGGTGATGACAACCGAGGAGATCTATGTCTCGGGGAGGCCTTTTCCGGCCTATATGAAGGCGTATGCTAGCAGATCTTCAGTAACAAATATCTCGGCGTCTCCAGAAAGCACGACAACCGCAGGGCGATCTGGCAGTGACGTGAAAGGGTTGGCATCGGGTGCTGCAGCTGCCGTCACCACCACCACCACTGGGATGTTCCACCAAAATCCTTCTCAGTATGTCTCAGCCATTGCCAGTCAAGGGGAGTTGGTGGCAATTGGTGATCGCACGGGACATGTGATGGTGATGCGGCAGCGTGCGATGTCGTCGGTGCAGCGCCGTGCCTTGGTGGACTACATTCAGCACAGGGATGCGCTAGAGGAGAGCCTGTATGAAAGTGCCAGCTTCGCGAGTCGCATCTCCGCTACCGTGCCCGGATCGTCCCGGGGTGGCGTGGACGCTCTCGGCTATGTGATGAACCCCTTCGAATTCTACGTCGCCGAGCAGGCCTACGTGCCGGAGATGGACACCCTCAACAGTGTTGAGGTGTGCCCTGTCGTGACGGCGCTCGCATTTCTTCCCCAGTGCGGCCCCACCACGTACCTCCTGGCAGCGAATGAAAAGGTCCCTAAGCTCTACAAAATGATGCCGGTGCGGGAGTCTGCAAAGCCGTTTCGCGCGGTAGACAAGATCGACACCAAGACCATCGGGCCGCTCACCGCAAGTTCTCGTGCCTCGACGGTTGCTATGAAGCCGGTCGCTCAATACGCTCTCGGCCACGAGTATAGCATCCATTCCATTTGCCCCGTGGCGTACAGTGAGCAGTTCGTGACGGCCGACGATGCCACAGTGCTGCTGTGGTGCACCGAATACCCAGACACTTTTCTCGACGTGTACGACATGCGTGCGTCGTTGGAGGATGGGCAAACTGAAACCATCCGCGCTGTCCGTAACTTCCCGCACGAACCTTTCCTCTTCTTTGTGACCACCTCTGCGGGTAATGTGCTGGTTATGGATACGAGGCAAACCCTTCGGTGGGATGGCCAGGCGGCGCTGACCTTTGCTAACCCGCCTCGCGAGGAAGACGAGCCGTTCAGCAATGTCACGAATAGCATATGTGACTGCGCGTTGAGCCCTTCTGGTCAGTACATCGCAGGCCGTGATTTCATGTCCATCTGCCTGTGGGATATCCGCAAGGCAGGCAGTGGCTGCCCGCGTACCTCGCCACCTTCACGTCGGCCGTCTCTGGCTGCGCGAGGTGATGAGAGCTCAGAGTGTGGTGTGGTGCGCCGCTGGGAGTTGCATCCGCACCTCCGTGAGGACTTCGCCTGCCTCTACCAGTCTAACCTTTTATTCGAAAAGTTCGATGTGCAGTTCTTGTCACGTCAGCAGGTGTGTACCGGTGGCTTCAACAGCACCCTCTACACGATAGATGTGGAAAACGCCAGCGGTGACGACGCTAACAGCGATATCCGCACGTTTCAACTGCCCAGAACCGAGGGGATCGCGGGGTTCCGTCGAACGACGGTGTCGGCGCATCGTCCGTGTGAAGATCGAATCGGTACTGGGCAAGGCCTTGGATCTCGCTTGACCCTCTTGTCACGTCCGAGTATGTCGATGAACGGGACTTGTGGGATGATGGTGGCTTGCGGCCAGACCTTAATGCAGGTGAGCTACCGCGGCGATCGACGGTGATGCATCTTTTACTTGCCAGGGTAGTAGCGGTCGAGCCGGGATGGTGGAGGTGTGGTCCTTCTCGGTGGCGAGGTATCGTTCTTTCACCGGAGAGTAGATGACGTTTTGTCGATGGAGAGAGGGGAGAAGACCGACGCGGCGGTGCGGAGGTGGGTAAGAGAACCGCGCAGCTCGAGGGTGAAAGAAGGGAGGGGGCGTCCCTTCTGCCTCCCGCTCCCCCCTCTCTCCCCACCGAACTGAAGGACGCGACTGCCCCACACCGTCACCTGCGACGTGTTCTTTAGTTCTCGTGCCACTAGAGCATTATGGCCACGCTGGGGATGCCCTGCAGTCCTTCGCTTTTGTTTTTCCCCGAGATTGACAAAGTCGGAGTCTTCACCGCTGCTGCTACCTTTCGCGCCAGTCTCGGCTTCTTTTCCTCCTTTTCCTTTCCTGGTTCGCGTGGATCTCGTTCGACATGGGTGCGGAAGGTTGCACGATGGATCGAGGCGGCGGCTGTGCCGGAGAGGAGATTCCCTCGAATCCTCTACGCATCTAACCTAGCGAAACCTTTAACGTACACATTTTTGAGAGTGCCAGCCCTTATCCTCTCAACTTGCTGATCTGCTGACTTCCTCACGCAGCCATGTTTGCCGTGAAAGAAACGGGGATCCAGATCAGTGCTGCGGTGGCGTAAGTGAGTCGCAGGCATACAGGCATTGACGGTTGCGGGGGACATGTTTGTCCGAGTCATTCGGGCGGAACCAGTATTTACCGCTGCTGAAGAAGTTATCATGACCCTCTCCCCCCCTTTGCTTGTTTGTCGCCTCTCTCCGCTTGCGTGTTGATGGTCAGCCTTTTTTTGAATACCTTCGCTTGTCTCATATGGGCTCATTTCTTGCTCATCCACAAGGCTCAACGGCAAAGAAGTTCACCCTACCCTGTCCCTCTCTCCTCGACTTCCTTCTAGACGCCACGCGTCAGTGTTGCCGAACCTCCAATGTGAACGTCGTTGCCCCGTGCTTTCTCTTTCCCTCTTTCGTATCTTCTCTTGTACATCTTGAGGAGTGAAAGGGGCCACATGAGAGGCTGTTTCTGCCAGTTTCTGTCAGCGCTACATACGCAGCGATCCGGACGTCGGCGGCTCGTGCTCCTCTTGCAGTCATTGCGGCAGTCTTTCATTACATATGCCCTTTAAAAATGTTCGTTGCTTTGCACACCCGTCCCCCCCTCTTTTCCTCCTTTCTGCCTTTTCTCTTCTTCCATCATCACACCTGCTTTCTCTTGTCCCCGTCAAATCTGTCTGTGTATCTATGCGTGTGTGTGTCATCACTGCTATCGAGTGTTGACCGAAAGTATCTCTCACTGCATCTCCATTCACACTCTCACATTAGGTCTCTCCCCTCCTTTTCCCCATCCTCCCTTCTAAAGAACGGAAAAAAGAGAGGGAGACACCCCTTGCACGGTGCCGAACATTCGATAAACGGAGGGAAGATATATCTACTCGTTCGAGATTTCCTCTCTTTCATTTCTGCTGTTTTTGGCATTGTGCTCCACTCGTTCCCCCTTTACAGTGGCGTCTTGGTAGTGGAGAACGGGATTCTCTCCCCTCCCCACCTCATCCCACCCCCGCCCTCGATACATCAAGGCCATCCCTCTCTCCCTTTGCTTTTTTTCACAGCAGCACCCACACACTCCCCCCTCCTCACGTACAGAGACCAGTCGTCATCTTTTTGCTTTGAGGTGTGGTCAGCCTGGAAAAGAAAAAAGAAAAGCTTCGTGAACCCCGCCGTCTTCTCAGCGTATTGCACGCTTTTTGTCAATCCTCTTTTGAAAAACATTTTCCTCGATCGCCGTTCCCCTTCCCCCCCCCCCCCCCCACTTTCTCTATCTATCTGTATATATGGGGATAGACTCTGTGTAGACTTCGGTGTGGCGCATCCTACGGAGAAAACAACCACTGCTTCGGTGTTGAAGATTCGGTGTTTCCTCTCTTTTTTTTAGACTTTCTGCGAGGGACTCTTTTTTGTTTTCTGGCTGCCTATTGCCGTCGTCTTCTGCAAGCGCAGCTCTCTCTTTTTTCCGTTTCTCCTGGTCTCTTGCCCCTCCTCCTCATCGTGGCTCCTCCTCATATCGCGCCCCCCCTCCTCTTCCCTCACTGAGAGTGTGAAGTGCTGGCTCAGGTGTGTAGGTCGCGTTGCCAGCGCTGAAGGGAAGCCGAGAAAAACGGAGCTCACCTGTACTTTTGTTTAGTCGTGTTCGCTTTTCTTTTTCTTTTTTTGTACCCACGATTAGATTTCTTTTTTCTATTCTCGGTGTGGTGGCATCGCTTCTCTTTCGTCTACGCCAGTGTGGCTGACCTCATCGGACGCATAAAGGGAGCTGCAAGGCCCTTCCTTTCCTGTCTCCTTTCCCCCCCCGTCTCTCCTTCTTCCCTTCTCCCCGTTCCCTTTGTTGCATTTCTTGTTTTGACTCGGCATAGGTTCTTTCATTTTCTTCTGTTTCCCTCCCCTTTCGTATTTTCTTTGTGTTTGTCTGCGCGCTTCCGCTCATTGCTATTTTTTCTCTCTCTGAGGGAGCTGCAGGGTGGAATTCTGTTCGGCGTCGTGGTGTATCGGCGTCTTCAAGAGAAGGCCACGAGTTTTTCAACCGACATCTTCGCAGTATCGCCCTGTACGGTGCGCTCTCTTGCCTATTCCCCTCTTTTTTTTTAAATTCCCCCTGATTCTCCCGTGAGGGCGCAGAATGCCGCCAAAGCGGAGGACCAGCAGCCGTACGGCTTCCCGTAGCCGTGCGACCTCACGCAGTCGCTCCCGTTCTCGTAAGCCAAGTCGTGCGGACGCTGAAACACCGCAGCCCATCGAGCCGCTCACCCCGGAGGAAGCGTACCACGCCGTAGTGGAGCGGAAGTTCACCCCTGAGAAAGACCCGTGGCACGGGGATTATGAATTCAACGGCCCTGTAGGCGCTCTCGGCATCATGACTGTGTCGCATATCCTGATCTACTACTTCTACGTCTGCATCGAGAGGTTCCAGGGGACCATCATCTACCCCGGTCACCCGATGCTCAAGGGCGAGAAGATGCATACGGTGTTCTTCTCTTTTCTGGCGGAGCACGCCTGTCCGACGGTGTACACGTCTGCCGTCTTCATCAGCTTTTTGCTTCTGGAATATGTCCTGGCGCTGATACTGCCGGCCATGTATGTGAAGGGACTACCATTGCCATCCGAGAACGGGTACCGCTTGACGTACAAGTGCAACGCCGTGACTGCCTGGTACTGCATGCTCATTATCGCGGGGCTATTGCATTACTTCCACATATTTCCGCTCTACGAGCTGCGCCGCAATTATGGCCACTTTCTCACGGCTGCCGTCATCACCGCCGACATCATCGCCGTGTGGTGTTACGTCGCCGGCTTCAAGCGCCGTATTCGCATGACGGGCAACTTTATTTACGATTTCTTCTTGGGCTCGGGTCTCAACTTTCGTCTTCCGGGGAACATCGACGTCAAGTTGTTTATGGAGTGCCGCAATTCGTGGGTGCTTCTCATGATGCTCACCCTCAGCTGTGCCGCAGAGCAGTACCAAGAGCTGGGGTATGTCACGGGCAACATGATGTTTATGGTCTTCGCTCACCTGCTGTACGCCAATGCCGTTCAAAAGGGCGAAGAATGCATTATTTCAACGTGGGATATCTACTACGAGAAGTTTGGTTGGATGCTGGCATACTGGAACACATGTGGGGTGCCTTTTCTGTACTGCATGCAGTCCATCTACATCCAAACAGTGCTCAAGGACAAGGAGTTTCCACGGTGGGTGCTGGCGTTGATGGTGTGTCTCCTCCTCGCTGCTTACTACATGTGGGATACAATTGGGTCGCAGAAAAATCGGTTTCGTATGCGCCGCAGCGGAGTTCCCATGAACATCATCCTCAACAAAGCGTTCCCGCAGATGCCGTGGCGCTACATCGAGAACCCGCGGACGCTGAAAAGCTCGAGAGGCGAACTCTTCGTCGACGGCTTCTACCGCTACGGCCGAAAGCTGCACTACACGGTGGACTTGGTCATGGCGTTCCTGTGGGGCAGCTCCTGCGGCTTCAGCTCCTTCATTCCCTTCTTCTACTTCACCTTCTTCCTGTGTCACCTCATCGACCGCGAGCGCCGCGATGAGCGCCGCTGCCGCGCCAAGTACGGCAAACTGTGGGACGAGTACGTGAAGCTGGTACCATATAAGTTCATTCCTTACGTGTATTAGAGGGTACATTCCTCTGCTTACACGTGCGTGAGGTGGGTGGTGACAGGTGAGCGGAGGAGGCCTCCCCCCTGTCCGTCTTCGCGAATTTTTTCACCGCCCTCTTCCTGGTGCACCCCCTCTCTTTCTTTCCTTGCTTCTTCGCTCTTGTACGTCGATGTTGGAGTAGCTTGCCCTTTTGTAACGTCCTTCTAGTATCCCTTTCGTTCTTAAAAATGATGCAGAGGGGGAGTCTTGCGGCCGGCTTGGGCCTCTTTCTTTCCTCTTTTTTTTCCGCTTGCTCTCTCGGTGCCATCCTCCCCACACTCCCGTCCCTCTCATCGACCTTTGTTCGCCATCCTTGGATGCTCACACGCGCCCCTCTTTCCTCCAATGCCGCTCGCTGCGACCCCTGGCCAATTTTCCCGCCTTGCTTTTAGGACGCAAGAAGCATCTGTGTCCTCCGTTCACAGTTTTCTTTTCTGGATCTGAGGTGGCAGCGGAGATTCGAAGCGCTGCTGTCCTGTGCACACTGGGCGAACGGGAAGTGGAAAAACTAGAATGTACATATATGTATATATGGATCGATGATGTCCATCGATTTCCTTAACGTGCGTTGTTACCTACTGTACGAGGAAAAAAAAGTCGCGATGGGGTGCTCCGTGTCCCGTCTTGACGTTGAGGCCGCTTTCTTCTCCTCTCTCCCTTTTTCCTGTTTCTTTTTTTTTAGCAACCTCTCCGCTTTCGCTGCGGGGTTGGATGGGTGGAGTGGACGCGTATTACTGTTGATGAACATGCAGGAGAGGGAGTTCGTGAAAGTAAAAGACTACAGGGAGAATGACCACGTTGAAAGTAATGTGCCCACTCCCGCTCCCCTGATGGGGAGGAAAAGGGTAGAAACGTGGTATCGAACGGAGCACCAGAGCCTCCTATTTCTTAGTTCTATATCTAAAGAAAAGAGCGCCTGTGCAATACTCTCATTTGCCTTACTTTACAAGCCCTCTGCGGCAGAGAAGCTTACTCGAAGGGCCGATGAAGGTGGGGAATGCGAGGTGGCATCCGGGGTGGGACCAGCGTATTCCTTATGGAGCAGGGGTAAAAAAAAATGGGGCGCTTGCACTGGATGCAGCGGATCGAACGTGGTCTTGTTTGTACCAGTGCTTCCATCTCCCCACGCTTTCTATGTTCCCTTTTTCGTCCAGTTGGGCAGGAGAGGCGATTTCGTTTCCCCCCCTCTCTCTCGCTGTTTAATTTTTTCGTCTCCTTTGATTTCGCTATTCTCTCTCGCTTTTCTTTTCATTCGCGTTTTTTGCTGTCTTCGATGTCGGCGCAGCATCGAGAAAGAGAGGGAGAGTGTCATCGAGCTCGTAAGCTGCGACGATCCAGGGTTAGAAGGGAACGTGAGAGGTGCAGGCATGCGACCGATGTTGCACGTCTTTCTTCTTGTGGGCGTGACGGCGTGGGTGGAGAGATGACTGGGGGAATCCAAAGCGGATGGCCTGCGAATGATCGTTGATCGACCAAGGCAGATGGAGAGAGTGATGATGGTGAAGTTAAATGAATAGCGAAAAGCAAAAGATAGCAGCGCCCCTCCCCCCCTCGAGAGAAAGGCACAACCACCAAAGAAATACACTCATACACGCAACTAACTTATAAACTGAGATGATGTTGGTCCTGAACGACATCTTTTTGGTGGTTCTCTTAGGTGGTCTCTCTCTCTCTCTCTCTCTCTCGAGAGAGAGAGAGAGGGGAAGCGTTACAGCAACGAACCGCGACAGATGAAAACGAAGTGAAAGTAAAACAATGCATGGAGTGGGGAGAAATAGTTTTAATTTATGTGTGTATTTCGACCTCATGACCGTGAGACAGGTCGTGCGCGGCTATAACAATCGAACTTCCCCCCCCCTCTTGCTCTCCCCCTCTTTATTAAAAATGTTTTGATAAGTGGCGTGTGCGCGCAAGTGCCGCGGAGGGAATGCCGGATGATGCAAAGAGAGGAAGAGAGGTAGTATGACACACACCAACCCAGATCGACACCGGTATGGGGGAAGGTGACAACCCCTCCCTATGCGAGAGACTGTTGCACACCGATTTTTTTATTCTTCGAAAAGGAGATGGTATGCACTTTTGCCTATGCTACAGACATGTGTAACGATGGTGGGACCCCCCCTTCCCCCGGAGATGGGCTCGCCGAGAAAATGCCGATGCCATTGGCGTGGAGAGGTTTTGTATCGCAGCCTCTGCTCGTGTGACATCGCAAGGAGACTCACTGATGCTGTGCTGCGCGAGGAGGAGAGGGGGGGGGGTAAGGGAGAGAAGTACCAGGCGGAGAGGGTGGAGTGCATACCGCATGGGAGCCTGTCGCTTCTCACCTCCCATGGGAAGAAAAGTGTACCGCCCCTGCTCTGTGAGCCTCCCCTCGGGGGTGTGCGCTTACGCACAGAGACACATACACACGCCACGATAAAGAAAGGCAGGACCGTGAGAGAAGATGCGTGAGGGCACAACCCAGTCACACTCCTTGCTTGTCCTGCAGCTGAGTCCTTCAAAGAGCAAAAATTTCCTTTTTTTCTCTCACGGCTCCCCCTTCCCTAGCGGGAAAACATAAAAAAGATGCGAGGCTCACAGCAGCAGTGATGCTATCGGTGAGGCATCTTCATTGTAGTGTTTTCAGCATGCGCTCTTCGAAGCGGTGAGCCCGTAATTCCTTTTCCTCCCCTCCTTTCGCCTCGTCCTTTATGATGGGCTCCATGTGCGAATTGTTTCTCATAATACTTCCCCTCCTCTTTTTTGCTTGATATCTATCAGTACCGGTACAACCTGTTCTGGATGATTTGGTGCACCTCACCTATATACATCTATACGCCCACCATTGCGAAGATCAAGAGGAGGTATGCTGCGCTCTAGCTGCATGCTTGCGGACAGCTTCAAGGAGCACTATCACCGCGTTCATCTACCGCGACGACTGGCGCTTCAGCGGTACGTGAGGCGAGAGGAGGCGCGCCTCCGCAGGACCAAAAGTAAAGCCGGTGCCACTGCTGGCTCATCAGGGGCGTCGCCCGGAGAGGTGCCCTATAAATATAATCGTTGGTGGGTATCCAATGATCACGAGTTTGTGCATCAATACGCCTTTGTGGAGGACCCAGAGGTGACGCAAGCGAAGCGTACCACTGTCCCTCTTGTCACAAAGGAGAATATATGGGCAGAGCCGCAGCAGACCTTCTTTCTCCCCTTCGCCCCCTTTGTCCGGGTCGTGGACTACGCGAAAGATCCAGACACGAAGTTTCTCAAACCGGTGAACATTCCCCGCTGGAAGGACTACATGCAGCGCTCCAAGCCGGTGGTGCCGCGAACGTGGTATTAGGCGACGCCGACGGCGGCGATCACAGGGGCGTCCTCGCCAACGTCGTATTTGTCTCCATCCCCCCTCTCTCTCTCGCCCTCCAAGCAAGCGCGCTTCTGTTGACAGTCACAAAGCGTCTCTTCACCGTGGCCGCGGTGGAGGAGCAGGCGGATGTCTCCTCCTCACCAACCTATCTCTGTCCCCCCCCCTCACCCCTCACCTGTGCATGGCATCAAGGGGCAATGGAGGAGGCCACAGAGGTGTATTGCCGGTGCTTCTTTCGTTCCATCGGCCGTGAAAAAGCTTGTGAGGGCAGCCACCATCTGGTGGGGAAAAGGGGGCGTGAAGGCGGGCAGAAAAAAGAAGTCGAAAGGAATGGGAGACAAGAGGGCTGAGGGGTGTACACAACCAACGTTAGCCGGTAAGCTGCTACTGCTTTCGTGGGAAAGGCGTACGCAAACAAGAGAATCAGGGAGTATTTTGTGGACATGGCGTTATATCCGGTGGACGTCGTTAACGCATGGCTTCCTCTGAAAGAGCCGTGATATTCTCTTGCTTGCTGTCCATGGATGAGGGGGCGCTATGCTGTCGACGTTCTACACACTGCATCGACAAAAAACCCGTCTAGCGAATGTTGAAAATTTTGTAGCAGCGTTATGGTCGGCTCCCCGCGATAAGTATTGTTGCTATCGGGCCTATACGCGGGAAGGAGAAGAGGAAGGGGGGGGGGTAGAAAAAAGCGGGTGGGCTAAGCGCCCCGTGGTTCCCAGGTCGCAGCTCCTCCCTTCCCTCCCTTTCCTGGTAGACGCCTTTTATTCTGTGGTCGTTGCCTTTAGAGGTAGCCCACGAGCTTCTCCCTTATTCTTTTGCCCCCTGTAGGCCCCACCTCTCGTTTCCTACCAAGCTCTTAGAGAGATTTTCCCTTTCCTCATCTGCCCGCAAACCTGCCGAATGTATGCTACTTTATTCTTCCCTCTCTTTTGTTCACCTCTACCTTTCCTGTTCCGCCGTTTTGCGATGCGATTCCCCACTCCTGTTGCCGCGAGGAGTATCACACTCGTAACTTTCGATAAGCTGCAGGGCGACCTGGGGTAAAGACTACAGCGTTCTGCTCCCGAGTCCGCTTGCTGGTGCTCTTGCATTCACTTCAACGCGCATGCGCTCGTGATAAAGCACGTGTGCGTGTAAACTGGGTCTCTCTAGCGCTTCTGCCTTACCAACTTGGTGAGCCGGCGTACCGCCCCCTCCCTTCCGTGAAACGAAAGGGATTCATTATCCTCACACACGAGAACTTGCATCATGCTGCGGGGGCTCGTCAATTCGGAGAAGCTAACCTCCGAGCAGGAGGAGCACATCGACCACCTGCAGCGTGAAATCGATGAAATCTGGAATCGGAGGGGCAACTTCCACATCGACCCAGACGCGTGGGAGTCGATGCCGTTCTTCATGGAGAACATCACGCAGGAGGATATCGACAAGAATGCCAACTGTGCGGCGCTCGCGTCCATCGTGTATGACGAGGTTCCACCGGATGAAATAGCGGAAAATCGAAAGGAACACGGCAATCGTGCCTTGAAGATGGCGCTCAACCCAACCCAGGAACGCCGTGAAAACCTGGCACGCGCGGCGTGCTACAGCTACACCGAGGCTCTCCAGGCGAAAGGGAAGGATGCGAAGCTGTCCTCTGTGATTTACGCAAACCGCAGTCTGGCGCAGTTCATCATCGGAAATTATGGCCACTCCATGGAGGACGCCCAGCGTTCCATCATTTTGAACCCCGACTACCGCAAAGCGTATTTTCGCGCCGCCAAGTCCGCGTACGCGCTGAAGAAGTACGAAATAGCCCTGCAACTTCTTGACAAAGGGCGGCGCGTGGAGGATCCACCGATGGACGCTGCCGCGCTGTCCGAGTTCGCGGAGCTGGAGGGGCTCTGCACGCAGGGGAAGGAGCGGAAGACGGCCGAAGAGGCGAAGCTTCGCCGCACGGCGCAGACGCAGGCGGCAAAGGTTTCCAATGTGGCCCGCGCCATTACATCGTGTGGCATCAAGATTTCCCCTCGAGCCGAGGTGACGAGCGAGCAGATGGGTGTATACGGGAATCCAAAGCCGTATTTTGACACGGATGGCGCTCTGCACGTTCCTCTGCTTTTCATGTACGACGAGTACCAACAGACAGACATCATGCACGACGTGGCCTGCGACGTTTGTGCGGCGGAGCTGTTGGATGAGCTCATGCCCTTCCCGTGGGATGATCGGGGACGCTATCAGAAATTCGATGATGTCATCGTCTTTTATAAGGTGGATGATGGTGTTAAGGAACCGAAGTGCTACGAGGTGCAACAGGGCTGGCCTCTGCTGGAGGTCTTCCGCGAGGACACGTACGAGATGCCGCAGCTAATGCCAGTGCTGCACGTGGTGTGCAAGACGAGCGACTTGGTGGATCAGCTGAAGATACGCCGTGTGAGCTAAGCCTACGGCTCCCTGTTGATGAAGCAAATAGGCTATGTTAGCCTTTTAGCTTTCGCCCCCTCCCCCTTTCTGCTAACTGCCGTGCTTGCCACTGCTGACCCTGAGGAAAAAAAGGGAATGCGGTGCCGATCTTCGTCTTTTTCCGTGTGGGCGCTCAGGAGGATTTCAGCCTTGATACCACGTTACATCGGCAATGGCGATTGCAGAGAGTCTTCCTCGGCGGTCAGCGATGCGGCGCTCTCATGTTATTCCCGACCGCGCGCCGTAAACCCGCTCCCCCTTCCTTACGCTTTTTGAAGAATGCCTTCGTTGTGGCTACCTCTGCTTCTCCATATTCACACCTCGCGCTGTGGCGTTCCGCAACACTATGGCCAAGTGGAGCTCTGTCACACACATCACCTTCTTCGGACGTCACTTCCGCACCACCTACTCGGTTCTAAAGAAAGAAGACATAAGGAAATCGTCACCTTCTGCATATTCGCACCTTACAGCAGGGACGCTACTATTAAACGTGTAATGGATGGCCCTCCCCCCCCCTTCCCCCCATTCGTACATTGTCTGTGAGCGGAAAGGGAAAAGGGTAAACACCATCGCAAGTTAAGAGCGAAGAAAAAAAAGCAGAACATCAGGAGTGAACTCATCCGACGACGGCTTTGATTTAAGTGACGCGGATAAGCCCTTGTATACTGAGGGCAGATCCTTTCTTTCTGTCTGGAAGGGCCTGCCGCGGAACTCGTCACCCCATTCCTCATGACACAGACGCTGACAAAAAAAAGCAGCGACGTACATTCATGTAGTACTTTCTTCTGTTCTTTTCTCCGCTTCATGTACGTGCGAGGGAATGTGTGACCTTGGTGTAAGGTGGAGTTCTTTCTAAAATCTTTCACCTTCCTTTCTCGCGTACGTGCGCGTCTCCCTTTCCCTCTTTCTGACCTCCTATGCACATCAAAAAATCTCTCGCTCCCCCCTCAATCCCCCCTTTTCCTTCAAAAGAAGAGGAGTGGCAGCAGCGGCGAGCGTATTGACGTGGCATGTATCGCCGAGGGAATACACAACGCACAGGGTGTTGCCGTTCAGTAGTCGGTTTCAACTTTTCTGTTATCTGAAGCTCTGACGTCAGCGGCTGCTATTTGTTGCTGTGAGACTTCCCCTACCATTATTGCAAAGAACATGTTTCTGGGGTTTCCGAGCTCCGTTTGGGCCATCCTTGGCATCGAGTTTGTGGAGCGCCTTGGCTACTATGCCGTAGCTTTCTCCCTATTCACGTACTGCACCCTGATGCTTCGAGCCGGTGCCGTGCTGGCCAACGCGCTCATTAATGTGGTGTACATCCTCATTCCGGCGGCAGCGTTTGTGGCATCCGGTGTTGCAGACAGCAAAGTTGGACGGCCGCGCGTGCTGGCTCTGTCGTTGGCGATCTACACCACGTCGTTGGTTCTCCTCAGCTTCTCCGCCACTCCTATCCTCTATGATCCTTTTCCCACGAGATCGTTAGGGGGTGGCAAGGCCATCTTTATCGTTGCGTTATTGGGTTTCAGTATCGGCTATGGATCGATGAAGGTGTGTACGACTCCGCTCATGGCGGACTGTCTCGTGCGGCGTTACCGAAGTGTCTTGAGAACTTCGCCCTGCATCGACGACTTGGAGACGCGAGAGGCAGCGGAAGACGGAAAGTCTGACGTCGCGCTCGCTGAGCTGTGTCACCAATTGGGGGTTCGATCGGACAGTGCAGATGAAGAACGGGAGACGGCACGATGGAATACTACAGCCGTTTCCCCGGTTGCCGACGCTGCCGCGAGGACGAAAACTCAATTCAGTCCATCGATCGGCGCACTCCGTCCTCCAGTAGCAATGGTGTCCGCCGTTTCTGCCCTGGCCAACCCCGATGTACCGGATATGCCCTGCGATGATGAGCTCGTGAAGCACGTCCTCTCCCGTCTCTTCATCTATTTCTACTGGGTCACGAATGTGGGTGGCCTTATCGGCACGTTAGTCGCTCCTCTTCTCCGCAACTTCGACAGCCGTCATGTGTACTCTGGGAGTGAGGAGTACAGTAGCGGTTACTATTGGAGTTTCTTACTCGCTGCCGGCTCGGTGGGGCTGGGTGGGGTGTTGCTCTGCCCATGCTATGGTTGGCTTCCTCGCAATGATCCAGCGCCCACCTTCGTACTTGTGCGCGTTCTGGCGCTGGCGGTGCGGAACCGAGCTGCTACATTTCGGGGAGAGTTAATGATGCAGGGGCCATCGGCGGTCGGTAATGAAATACTCACGAATCCCCGAGACTTCCTCGACTTCGCAGCTCTCAAGTCCGAACCCACCTCGCTTCACTACAATGCGGTGTCGGATATGCCGCCGTATGGTTTTGAGAACCGTGAAGATGCAGCGACGGACCGCGCGGCGACGCAGCAGGGGGGGAGCACAGCTCTCGATGATAAAGACATGCTGTTTACTGCCAGAGTATCCGAGTGGGTGGTGGACTGCCGGGCGACGTTGAGAGTGTGCCGCACCTTTGTGGCGCTGCCCATCTACTGGCTGATCTGTAATCAGTTTAGCACTAACCTTATGTACCAGGCATCTGCGCTGAATCTGCCGCCGGACATTCCGGAGGAGCTTTTTAACAACGTCAACACGCTCACTATGCTCTTATTTCTGATGCTTTGGGATCGCTGTCTGCTTCCATGGGTGCTGCATCGTCAGGTGCCCTCGGCGCGCCTCCGTATCACTATTGGCTTCACATGCATGAGCGTTTCTATGCTGTGGTGCGGACTTCTTCAGAGGTTCATCACCAGGCGTGGTTACTACAACGGCGATGACAGCTATGTGGTGCGGGATGGCGAGCACAAGCTGTCAGCAGGATGGCTGATCATGCCTTATGTCCTGCAAGGCGTTGCGGCTGCCTTCGTGGACCCTACTGTGATGGAGGTTGCGTACCGTGATGCCCCGGAGCGGATGCGGGGTACGGTGATGGGACTGTACTGGGTTGCCTCCAGCGCGAGTGGGTTTCTGGGTCTTTTACTGTCGCCCGTGATGCGACCGTGCAACGCTGAAATTCTTTTTTTTTCATTCGCGGTGGCGCAGATGGCGGTGTCTGGCGTTTTCTACCGTATGAACGGGTAACCATGGGGTGGCACCTGACGTTTCCGCGAGGGTGTTTCGGACGAGGGGGAGGCGTAGTGGAGGGAGACGGTGGTGGTGGTGGTGGTGGGAAGGGAGTATCGTCAAGCGCTTTCCTGATGACGACAACATTAATCGATGCACTGTCTCCCCTCGCCCCCCTTCGCTGCTCCACCCACTCTTCCTCTTCCCATCAGTGAAGGAGGCTCAGTATATTATCCTCCCCCATCCCCTCCCTTACAGAAGTTTTGTGAGCAGGGTGAGGATGTGCCATCGTGAAGGCGCGAGGCGGACGTCTGCGCCGTTCTTCGTACATTAGGAGCCACACCATGCGTGAGCGACGGCGTCCGCAACGCAGCGTCATACTTCTACCCTCACTCACACCCACACGACACCACAAACTCGTATATATATATATTTGTGCGTGTAATTCAACTGCAAATACCCCCCTTCCTTCGTTTCTTCCTTCCCCTCCCCCCGAAAAAAATAGTGTTGCACTGCCATCCCTCTCCTTTCCCACCCCCTTTTTTGCCTCCTTTTCCAGTTTTTATGTTCTCGTCTCGACGCTGCCGATGATCGCAGCGCTTCCACTTTTGTCTCTACCGCGTACTCACGCGTTGTCCTCATGTGCCGCTCTTTCTCTCTCTCTCTCTCTCTCTCTCTTTTTCGTATATGAGTGTCCTTCATTTCGTGCTCGTCCTCGAGTTTTGTTTCTTGCAAGGGCGACACCTTCACGTGGCAAAACCCTGCGCGCGGCATGCCGTGGCCTTTTCGCTCTTCTTACGTGTCAACCCCCCTTTCCCCTTCCCTGCTCCACCTTCTTTACTTCTGCTGCTGGAAACATAGTCATAGCCCCTTTTGCTTCCTTTCTTCCTTTCTTCCTTATTATTATTACTTATTCCTTCACGCCTGATAGGAGTTGCAGGCATACGCGGTGAAGGGCGATGGGCATGAGGAGGGGCATATATGGAGGGGCGGCCATTTGGTGGTGGTGAAGTGGGCTTGGACCGGGGAGGGGGGGGGACAGTGACGATGCGAGAGTTTATCCTCGCAGCGTCCTCCCTCAGCGCCGCTAGTGTGGCTTGTGTGTGTGAGGGGGTGCTTTGGCGTTGGAAGGCGCTTCATGAATTTCTGTGGGGACGCGTTCTCCTCACCCTCCTTCCCCTAACCAGGAGCCTTCGCTGCTGCTTCACAAGCTGCGATCACCGAGTCGGAAGTGTTTTGCGGGTATAACGTCGAGTCCCGAGTTTCTTTGATGTTGTCATGATACTGGTCAATCTGTCGCTGGCGGGTGAGGGGCGAGGAAGGGTGTGTGTGAAAACGCAAAGCCTGGCTCGTCATGCATCTTCATGGAAGACCTTCGCTCTCTTTAGGCTTCCTCTTCTGGAAAATTTTCCCTTCCGCTCTTATTTTCTCGTTTGCATCGAGGCCGGCTTCCGCCTCCTCGTCTCCTCTTAGCCGCTCACTCTTCATTCTTCTGCTGCACTAATAAATGTTTGGATCTTCTCGCTTATGTTGGCGCGGGTAATGGTTTCCCTCTTTGCTGCGACCCCTTCCCTGAGGGCGTCCTTGCATCTATCCACACACGCGACCACCGCGTCGCACGCGCGCATGCCACTCTTCCCCTGACCGTTGTGCTTCACCCCTTCTCTCTTCTCTCTCCTTCTTTATTCTCTTCTTGTGCGTCGCACTGAACCCCATCCACAGTCTGGATTTCAACGCTTATCACCCCCTTTAAGGAAAGAAAAGCATGGCTGCCACGAAGTCCGCCGCGCACGCCGCCTCGGCGAAGAGGAAGACCGCTAAGAAGGTGACGCGCAAGAGCCCCGAGTTCACCACGCTGCGGAAGAGCTGCGCTCCCGGCGCCATCGCCATCATCTTGGCCGGCCGCTTCCGTGGCCGTCGTGCGGTGATTCTGAAGCAGCTGCCGCACAACGGGCCGCTCGTCGTCTCCGGTCCGATGAAGTACAACGGTGTGCCGATCCGCCGCATCGACTCCCGCTACGTCATCGCCACGAGCACGAAGGTCGACATTTCTCGTGTAGATACCTCTGCCATCACCCCGGAGATCTTCCAGCGCCCCAAGGCGGAGAAGCCGGCGAAGAGCGAGGGCGACTTCATGGGAGACAGGCAGAAGGCGAAGGCGGAGAAGGCAGCCAAGAAGACCTCCAAGGCAGAGAAGAAGACCATCGTGTCGGATGCCCGCGCCCAGCTGCAGAAGAAGATTGACGCAGCCCTCATTGAGTGCATCAAGAAGGATGCTCAGGGGAAGGAGAAGGCCGGGTACCTCCGCTCCGTCTTCACGGTGAAGCCGGGTGATGCGCCGCACCGCTGGAACTGGTAAGATGGAGCGGCTTCTTCGCGTGGGCAAGGGGGGAAGGCACCCTCGATGCAACCGTGATGATGAAGAGTGGTGGTAGACACTGAGACGGAACATATCTTCGTTTCGTTCTATTACGCCAGCATCTTGGGGTCGTTCTTTCGTGAAAATCCTACGACAGCAACACGAAGCAGAAGAGGGGGACTCGGTGGGAGAGTTGGGGTAGCCAACTCCTGCTTTGATTGTTCTCCCTCCTATGGTTCTGTTTCCTTGTTTTGTTTTGTAATTTATCTTTCGTTTTCGTGTCCACTTCGTTTGCAGCAACGTGCGAGGTGCTCCTTCTTTATGCATAAACACACAAAAAACCACCATACATAATTAGGGCCACCCCAACACGATGCGGGACACTGCGCGCTCAGCAGTAGCCGCAGGAGAGGCACCTCCCAGAAGTCAATGAGTGATGCACTGCGGGAAAGATGGGGTTGGGTCGGAAGAGGGGGGGGGAGAGAAGGAAAATCCGCCGTGATGAAAATGGTGCCGAGAGGCCTTTCGCGCACTCCTCTTCCACGTTTCCGCGTTTTTTCCCATGCATAGTACCTACAAGTCTCTTGGGTGGTGAGATGAGGGACGATCACGCGGATGCGGAAACCTCTTTCGGGGATCGTGGGAGATATGGAGGAGAGAAGGGAGAAGGAGACGCGAGGGGCTGCTTGTGACGCCGTGCTGTGCATCGTTCTCAATGATACGGTGTGCCAGTACGTGTGGGACTGCAGATGTGATGTTTCTCGTGCCGCTTTCATTTTTATTGTCGATGCACGGGATATTTCGGGTGCGGATAGCTGGGATTCTTCTCGAAGTCCCCCCCTCCCCCCCGACGGCCCCAGGATGATTCGGTCTTGCAGGCACATCTGCCTTTCTCACCTCCTCTCTCTCTCTCGTGCGTGGCTGTTGTATTGCTTCCACTGCATGCAAATCCTTTCCTTAACTTTCTCTCTTCCCTCTCCCCTCGTCTTCATCGTTCTGATCGAAGGATGCCCACTATCGGAGCTGGGCCGCATGATCGAAAATCTCTCGCGGCGTGCTAGTGTTCGTTCAAAGTGAAGTCGAAGAGACATTTGCGGTGGCGAGCTCTGGATTGGCTGTGCTGTAGTGGCAACGCGATCATCGTCAACTGTTCCGAACAGCAGATAATAATAAAAAGAGAGCAGCGTTGTGCCCTATCTTTTTTTCCAAAGCTCCTCGAGGCATTTCTGGGACTCTTATCGAGCCCCTCCCCCCTTTCCTATCCTCTCATCTCGCTCCCTACCACCAACGTTCCGTAGTCAGAGCAGATCGCTTACAACCGCAGCAAGCATACCCACGCACCTTCTTAACGGCTCTCGTATGAGCCTGCTGCTCCCACTCCGATTATCCAATATTGTGTGGGCCACGTCAAATCACCGTCTCTTATCGTTGAGTACACGACGGCGATACTCATGCGTCGGTCGAACGCTGAGGACAGTAGCGAGGACGAGTATGATCCTGCTGAGGTGGTGGTGAAAGTTTTGCATCCGCCGTCGCCAGGCAGCAGTGACGCGATGGTGTCCACGCTGACCTCGCTGCGGTCGGTCGCAACCGTACACTCGCCTGCGGTTGTTGATCCTTTAGCGAAACCTGCTTCGAAGACTGGACAGCCAGGCTCTTCCACATCGTCCTACACGCCAGACACCCCGGCCACCGACGGTGGAGGGTATCGCCTTCATAGCGACATCAAAGGACGCGTGCGGTGTCTGGCGGTCAATCCAGCGGGCACGATATTGTGCGCGGGTAGTGAAGATGGGAAGCTGTGCATGTGGGACTTCTCCGCCCCTCTCGAGTCCCACCGTGTGCAGCCCACCCGCATGCTGACACCGTTTGTGAATCGCATCTCCGGACTGCAACCGATCATTGCGCTGACATCGGCGAAAGATGGCAGTTACTTTGTTGCGTGCCAGGATGGAGATAGCCCAGCTTTGGTGCGGGCCTCAGGAGCGCAGCTCGGCTACTGCGCGATGGGCGAACGGGGCTTAATGGATGTGGTGCAATGTAAAGGTCATCGAGCACCGGTGACCTGCGTAGCGGCCCATGCTCAGGATGCAGCTGGGTTCTTCACGGGTAGCCAAGATGGCACGGTGCGGTTGTGGAACAGCAATACGTACAAGCAGCACAGCATCTTCGCCATTAAGCATGGCTCAGGACAATTGACCGATACTCACGTGGTGGAGAGTGTGGCGAGCCTCGATGAATTCCACAATGGGCAGGGCCGCATCTTCGCCAGCGGGGGGCAGGATGGACGGGTGCAGGTGTGGGATAGTCGTGTGAAATATCGACCTGGTGGGGCAGTTGCCACGATCGACATGTTCACCTCTCCCACCACGGCGGGTCTGCAAAGACTGACCGAAGATCCGTTCCTGGAGAAGCACGTCGGTGACCTGCTGGAGGTGAGACCGAGTGAGACGGAAGCTTCCCCCTCCGGTGCCGGCGGCTTCGGCCTTGCTGTTCGAATAGGCAGCACGGTGAAGCTGCTGGACTTGCGCCGTCTCTCCAGTGGCGTCACTGCGGCTTCCGCCAGTGTCGTGACGGAGGTGGCCACATCGCTGCCGGCCACCCTTGACACGTCGAGTCTCTCGCTGGGCAGTGGCGGCGCATCTTCGACCTTGTTGACCTGCACAAGCCGCCAGGGCTACAATCACGTTGCGGGCGGTCACGTAGTCGAGTTCAGCTTCACCGAAGCTCAAAAGTTCTCACCATCGATGGTGTGGCGGGCAGGCAAGCAGGATGAGGACGTCCTTTGCGTTTGTGCTGACCCCAGCCGTGGAGACGGCTGTGTCTACGCCGGACTGAGCTCCGGCGAGGTGGTGGTGCGTGATGCCTTCTCTGGTGGTGGGGCGCCCCAGCCGCTTGAAGTTTGGCTGCAAACGCGGCCAGAAAAAGAAAACTACAGTCGCGCCGTAGGGAAAAAAGCTCCTCGCCCCATCGATGAGGATCGCTTGATGCAAGATCTATTTTAGCTGCACTTCCAAGAAGCAATACATATACGTATATGTGTTAGCCCACAAGCCGAAAGGAACCAAGAGGATAAAAAAAATGGGAAGTCGGAGGGGGTGTTGAGGAGAAGGGCCACTCTCCATCGTCAGTGGGAGTATCGAATCTGGATGGGGAAGTGGGGGTGGGGGTGCTTTCTCCTTTACCCTGCATCGCGTCCACATTGCAGTCCGAGACGGTTTTCTAAAAGCGCTTCCTTTTTAACATACACACACACACATAAATGCCCCCCCCCCCCTCCCCCTCCCCTCCCCTTCCCCCCGAAAAAGCCAGTCGTTCACAAAGCCAAGGGCGCGTTGATGTGTGCCTTGATGTTGTTGTGAGCGGGAGATGAAGAAAATTGGGGGAGGTACGTCACACCATCTCGCAGTGTATTTCGCTTTCTTCGATACTCAAGCCAGTAACCCATTCTATCGCTCGACTGCATCAATTCGATAAGGCATTTTGCGTAACGATGAATGAGCTCTGTGGCCCAACCTTCACTTCATTCCCCTCTCTCCCGTCTTCTCCCTCTCCCCCTCGTCGGCCACGCCTCTTCCTCCCCCGCCGGTGTCGTTCTTTTCTCTTTCCCTCTTCATTGAAGCTGCTCTTTTTATTTTTTGACGTGGACTTTCTCGTCAACATCGACGGACGGCCCCGCTGCCGTCATACCGCTCCCTCATAGTGAGGCTTGTGTTCTGGTCTCGTGGTGAAGGAGTCTGAGCGCACTTTGCGAAGGAAGTCGAATCGGAAAAGGCTGAGCAGCAATCCGCCTCGCAGAGCCTTTCTATTGCTTCCTCTTTCCCTCCTTTTACTGCCGCCTTATGTCGAAGGGAGTAGCCCCTGCGAGCAATGTAATGGTCGGCCGTAGCGGAACGGTCGCGCCTGAGGTGCACCACCATGGGTCGCTAGCGGAGAGACTCTCGACGACGCTGCTTGAAAGCACCGTCCGACCCACACGAGAGGAAATCAATCAGTTTATGCTACAGTACACAGCCCACGTGCCGTTTTTCATGTGTGCAACGCAATCCCCTGCGCAGGGACCGCCGGCGGACACGTCCGTTGTGCCACAAAGCAATGCGCTTGCGGCTTTGCCTCACCGTTGGGCTCCTTTCTGGTACACTGGTGCTGATTACGCTCTGGCATTGGCTGCCTGCTTCCCCGATAAGAACCAAGTTGATCTGTCTCTGCTTTCCTGGTCTGAGAACGCGTTGCCATTTCAGCGACAGGGCAACCTGCGCGTATTTTGTGATGCTGCCCGGCGTCTTAGGCTTCCCAATGCACCGCTCTCGGCCTTGGATCCGTCTAGGCTGCAGAACGATGCGAGCTGCAGTGCCGATCATCTGAAGGTGCAGCACTGGCTCTATACCCTCTCTCGGCAGTTCCCTCCCGTCGTTGGCTACGATTCTGTTGCAGTTCGTGCACTCCACCGGTATGCGCAGTTGGGAGAACCATTTCTGAAGCGCCGCCGCAATGACGCACGGGAGGATGAAATATGTTCGGTAGCGCGTAGCTGCGTGCCACTGCCGAAAGCACTCCTGCATCAGTGCGCTTCAGCCCTGGCCCCTCTCTCACCCTTTAGCGCATTTCTCACAGGGGCAGAAGTGGCGTCCTCTAATGACGCCCCCTCGTATGCTACGGCTGCCGTAACACTAGAGGGAGGGGCGGGTACGTCCTCAAAATTTGCGCGCCGTGATCCTGCGAAGCCCCAGGACGGAGTGACTCGCCAGAAGCCGTGGCTGAACTACAGCAAACCTTGGCTGGGGCCCTCCTTACGCACAGCAGAGGCGAAGCGGGCGGCGAGCGAGGCTGCCGCAGCGAGACGCGCTAAAGAGGAACAGGAGCACGACCCAGCTTATACAGCCTTTGTACACCAGTCCCGAAACCTACTGGAGCAGTACACGGTGTCTCGAGAGGCGGCGCTTCGCAAGCGTGACCAGCTGCGTCGCGTCAAAGAATTTGTGTTACAAGCTCTGCTAGACGGTAAGCCGGTCAACTTCGTGGATTGCGCAGCGCGACTGCGTGAGATGAGCTGAGGAATCACCATAAGCCGCTGTGATGACGGTGTTCGCACAGCACTCGCTGGACAAACACCAGGATAAGTGGGAAATACTTTTCGGGGGTGGTGCTCCGCACCCTTCTCCTATTTTCCCCCCCTTCTCCCCTCTCCCACCCTACGTTTCTCTTTTCTCAAGCGTTTTCTTCGTCCGTGGATGCTGTGCTGCATCACTTCCTTCGACTGCCCTGCGCGGTGTTGGATGCTAGCTGAGCGAGGGAGCGTAGCGCGGCTGCCTGTCCAGCTTCTTTATATGGTTAACTCCATAGGGGAGCGCCTTTTTATTTTTTTTCTCCGCCTACCTGCTGCTGCTTCGGATAGGTGGGGTCTGTGTACGTGAGTGGCAACGGTGCGCGCAGCATCGCGCTATACATGTCTTTACGTTTCTCTCGTGAAGTGAAACATGTCATCCCTTTGAATCCTTCAGACATTAAACTTCATCTTCGTACATAGACTGTGAGTCGAAGTTTTTCGCCTTGTTTCCTGCCGCTCCTTCTCCCATTACCACTCCATGGAACAACTCGCACTCCTCGTTGGCATTGGCGCAAGCGGTTCATAGGGTCAGTGCAGCGTTGTCGCCCTGCTCTGTTAGCTTCAGAGTCACTAATTCTCGGGATTGCGGGACATAAGAAGAGTCGGTGAAGCCTTGTTTAGATCGTCGAGACCGTCGATGTTTCATTAAAACACGACGCGGCCTCTCTCCTCTATTGTTGCCATCCTTGTGCTTGTGCGTTCCCCCAAATCCGTGTCCTGCTTTGCGGCGTCCACCACACCGTCTGGAAGATCAAAAAGGAAGGAGAGGGAGGACCTTCGGGTGAGTGAATGTGGGATTCACGTCGATTCCATTTTGTGAAGTGTGCGATACCGCCTCAACACCGTCACTGAAGGTTTTCCAGGCTGCTGCCGTGCAACATTTTCCTCTGCCTTTGCGTGTGATCGTCCGCCACCTCGCCTTTTGACGCCCTTTATATCGTCTCGTAAGCCCTCTCATCTTTTTCCCTTTCCAAGCCTCTTTGGCGCTTTTTGAACGGCACTTTTCAGGAGCTTGAGGGGAAGGAGAGAGGAAGGTAACTTCATTAGGTTAATGCCTCGCCTAGTGGAGGAGGAGGCTGCTCCAAGAGACACACGTACACATACATCTACACACACACACACATTCATAACATCCGTTCAGGTGTGCACAGACAAACCGTAAAACATTAGCCCTTTACTTTTCGCACCTGTCCTCCCGCCGCATTTTTTGTACTCTACACGAGAGGGTCACGTCGCACCGCTTCACCCCCACTTTGTATTCTTCTCCTGGCCCTGCGTTGCAATGCGCACGGGCACGGTGGCATGCCGCAGATGGCGACTCTTTATATCGATGAACGACTTAGTGCCAGGGACGCTTAGCGGGGCTCCCCAGAGAGAGATGGCACAACGATTTCGGTATGAGGCAGCGCCATCACCGCATGCCGCGTCTTCGCGATCGCAAACGCGGGCAGGATCGTGTTTCGCACGCCACACTACTTCTCCCGACGCTATAAAACTGCGCCGTGCTCAATGGCTTCGGATGCATCCTGTGGAGCGCTGGACAGTGCTCGTTGATCTAGGGCGTCGTGGCGCCTACCTGATTGAGAAGCCAGTGGAGGTTCCGGCGTCTTGTTCCGTGCCTCATGAAATGAGCAGCACCTCTGGTGGTCTGAACAGCTCTGGCAGCACCCGCGTTCTTGGAGGCGACGATGCGCAGGTTCGGTTTAGCGCAGCGTCTTCTGAGGCACACCGGCAATTGTGTGCGGCACTGCCCTATGCGGCTCGCCTTCATCTCAGTCTGTCCCTCCTCTTGTGGGTCCGGTGCTTACGAGACGTGCAGGACACGCTGGCACGGTTACGCCTACCATTTGCCATGGTACGCCGTCCTCAGCGCTACGCCGTGGCAGACGTGTTCCCTACCCGACTGAGCGAGTACTGGGTAGACGTGCACAGCACTGTCGCGGTGAAAATGAATGCGACACTGAACTCGACGGCGGAGCAGATACCAGCGCCCTACGCGTGGAATCCAGAAACATCCGAGCCGATCGAGGACACCGGCTGCGAAGCGAAGCTATCCCTGAGCACAGGGCGTGCCCTCCATGGATGCCGCCACCGGCTCACTGGAAAGGCGCTGTTGCAGGAAGTACAAAACGTGAAGCCACGCTCTAGTGCTGAGGACGAGTTTTATGCGGGTAAGGTGAGGAAAGCTACTCTCCGTGGCCGCCGCCATCGGCGTCGATGCTTGATGTACAACGGCTCCATGGCACCTTCCTTTTGTGACTTCACGGAACCACAGAAGGGGGTGGATGGCGCAACACCCCCGCTACAACACCGATCGACCTCAGTTGAGTTCTCCGGGGATGCAGAGCGCCGTGTGCCACCGGTGTCGTTGGAGGCAGAACCGCTGGAGGATGCCGCCTACCATGGGAACGCCACCCGAGGTGAGGGATGTCCACTGAGTGACGAGGGTGAGTCGTCGCCAGCGCCGATATTTATTCGTGTGCCACCCACAGTAGGGCCCACGCGCTGCAATGGGAGAGAAACAGCGGCGTCGGTCGCTTGCGCGAGCTCGTCGGTAGAGGCGGATCGGCTACTACGGTACTGTGTGTTGGCTCATGCGGCCCTTCTCTCGAGTTTATTCATCGAAGGCCGTGTGGTGGATTTTCGTACAAATCATCCGGTTGTCTTCGCCTACGTGCAGTGGCTGATGGAGGAGCTCACTCTGAGCCAGTACGTGTGTGTGTCTCCGGTGACAGAGGAGGAGGCCACAGCGTCAGTGTATCGACCCTATTACCCTTCTTGGTGCTGGCGCAATGTGCTCGTGCTGATCCCTCCCCGCCCCACTGCACCCCAGAGCCTGGTCGATGGCTTCCGCTGGCGCGGCATCACCGAAGACTACTCTACTGCACTCTTAAAGGACTGGGCAGCTCGCGTTGTGGCATCAGCGCCGTGCGCGGTTTTGGTGGAAGGTGGCGCAGATGTCTCTTATGTAAAGAAACTGAAAGAGGAGGTGCAGAGTCTACGTGAAGGGGCGATGCACGCCGCATCGGCCGCTGTTGTTGAGTGGGTAGCAATTGTGGCGCCGGCCGCCACGGCCGCCGTAGGGTTGCATTCTTCTCCATCCTCCTCCTCCTTCTCTTGTGCTGCATCAGGTGATGAAGGAGGCCCTTTACCCCCTGGCGTGGACACGCCCCGCTTTCGGCCCCAGCAGAACGAGGAGGGACCGGCGTCGTCTACCTGGCTGAGTAAGATTGTCTTTTCGCTTCTCCAGTGGCTGAACAAACACCTGCACCGGTCGTCCACTGGGCTTACTAAGCGTGCGGCTGCACCGGCTGCTCAGCAGCGATCCACCGCCTTCCTCGACACTGTTTGCGAGACCTTGCGGGATCGGTTTTACACGTGCGAACTGCTCTACTCCCCAACGCAGTCATGTTTAACCCCATATCGCTTCGAGCGGTGGATATGGGAACAGCTGCCCGACAACGTGCGTGTGGTTGGCGTCAACACTGCCCCCTTGGATGTGCTCTATTACTTTCCTCAAGGCACGTTTCTGGGCTGTAAAGTTGGCAACGCGTTCCGGTATCGAGCGGTGGAGCGAACGGTGGTGTCTAAGGGCCTGGTACCGGCATTTTGCACCCACCCGCTTCGTTACGCTGCGACGCAGTGGAGGCTGCAGCGTCGAAGGTGGTGGAGTCACACAGAAAGCGATGCTGGTGGTTTGCATGCGGAGCTCTCCGTCGCTGACCGAGACCGTCTCGCTTCTGCAGTCTTCACCGCTGATTCTCAGTCTTCCCCTCTTATCCCGGGTGACAGCAGGATACCCCGGCGATTTCGTTGTCGAATCGTGCATCCTGATAAGGAGACAGCTTCTCAGGTGCTCTTGAAGGAGCGCATGGTCGAGTACCTCGCGAACCCTTCCAAGTGGACGTTGCTTGGATTAGCAATGGCTCGTTTCTTACGCATGTGATGACACTCGTTCATCGTTGTGCGTGTATGTCTGTGTGGGTGTATTACAGCACGATCGATGGCGCCGTGCTGCGTATGCCTCATGCGATCTCACAAGTCCCATGTTCCTCTCTCCCGGAATACACATCGTCGCCTTCCTGTGTGTCCCTCTCTTATAAATATTCCTTTGATATATCTACGTATATATATATATATATATATATATCCTCATCTGTGCACGAACTAGTTTGAACAATATTTCCTCTCAGTGTTTCGCAGTCAACGTCGACGGTGAAGGGGGGGGGGGATGAAATGCGGACAGCATAGACAGCTCATCTTTCACGTTCTCCTTCTTGCGCTTCTTCTTCGCCACTTATTCCCCCCCCCCCCCCCCCCGCGACAGCATCATTACCATCCCTCTCTCGATTTCTGCATTGCTCTTTACAGTCGCAGAATACCGAGTGCTTCCCTACGTGGACATCCACAAGCACAACACCCGCCCAGACGCCTCCACTTTCAGCCCCGTGCTGTTTTTTGCCGAACTTCTCGATAGAGCGTCTGGCAATAACCCAGTGATGTCTTTCGTGCCCCGCTATCCGAACACGCAAGTAGCATGACGGTACTTCCTCCTCGGAATCACTCGTCGAGGTTCTGCACCTGTGCCCCGTCATTGATCCTCTTTGTCCTCCGTTGCCGCTTTCTCTCCTTCTCATCTGTGCTTCCACTTTCCTTTCCCTCCCCAGAAATCAGACAATCCTTTTCCTGGCATTGTTGGCAGAATTCCCCTCAGCATCGCCGCCCACCGCTGCCATGCACCCCCTAACTCGGACTCTTTCTTCACAAGGTTCCCGAATAACAACAACTAAAAGCCCATAAAGCGCTCCCTTTGCACTCCCCATGAAAGCCCCACCCCCTACGAATACTACGAGTGCTACGCGTGATTTCGCTGCGCCCCCGGCGACGAGGATGAAGCTGATATGGTCCGTGTTTCAGATCCGCATGACGCACATTCGCTTCTTATTACATATCTTCTGAGTTGCCGCGGTGAGCGCCGTGCGTGGCGGCGTCTGCTCTCCCCCCTCCTGCTGGATTACACGGTGTTGTCGGTTGGGCGTGACTCCTAGCACCTCGTAGGTACTGCCCTATCTCGCAACCCCCAGATACACGTGCGTCTGCCCTGCCCCTGCCTCCTCCCTCCCCTCTCCCCCCTCTTCGACCCCGTGAGTCCGCGTGTGCGCGTGCGGCCCGTCGCTTTGCTGATGATGCGTGAAGAGCGCTCCTCTCATCTTCCAAAAGTGCAGAATTAACCATCTGACGCTTTCACGGCGCCGCAGCCGCGGTGCCTGCGTGATGCCCGAGCGGTACTGACCTGCAAAGACGACGTGGCTGCGCGCTGCGCTGCGCCCCCGGCGACGAGGATGAAGCTGATATGGTCCGTGTTTCAGATCCGCATGACGCACATTCGCTTCTTAT